>SKCR01021011.1:0-252203 GCA_019454045.1 Zanthoxylum bungeanum
CTTTTCGTTCACTTCCATTATTTATCTTTCAAATCGCATCATGGCACGTTTATTTTGACGTACAATTGCCTCTTTGGTTATTTATTTGCATTATATACCTAATTGTTTCTCTTTATTAGGTATGATTGTGCAACTGCCATTTGTTTGCATTTCCGTGTCCATGAATGTAATGTGCTTATGACATTGTATGATTGCTGTATTTCAATTTATCTTTATGCATGCAAATTCGGACATAGATTATATGCAAATAGGTTGTATGCAAATTTGGACATAGATTGTATGTAAATAGGTTGTATGCAAATTTGGACATAGATTGTATGCAAATAGGTTGAAAATTCAGACATAGGTTATATGTAAACTTAAATATGAGCCTTGTACTTATGCATGCGAACTTAGGAGTAAATTATCCTTGGAAATATATGTTGCTTAGGCTTGGTTAGATTATTGCACAAATCATTTCATTACAAGTGGCATATGTAAGGGACCATTTCGAACCCAGCGGTTTTGACGTCTTCCCTTGCGAGGGGTGAGTGCGGCCTTAAATCATTTTCCCGGTTCACACCGGGTGGCGACTCCATTATTCTTCGGTTTAGTCCCCCGCGGGCTACTCCGTACTCCCAACTAGGCCGCGAGCCTAGAACAGCATGCGTCGCCCAGTTTCTGTGTCCCACAGTCTGGCGACTCCACTGGGGATAGAGAATCGGCCCCGAAATAATGTCTTTTAATATTATGATTTATGCTTTAAGTTAACTGTTCCTATAGTGGGTTGAAAGGGGTTTAATCGAAGGCACTTTAAGGCTAGGTAATGGTTTGGTGTCTTCCTTCACTCACTACCTTTCTATAAGGAAAAGCTGTGAAGGCACCTAGATAATCATCTACTCGTAGCCTACTGTGATGGACTAATTTGGAGGACTCGCTGTTTATTCCTGACACCAAGCGATAAAAGCCTAAGAGGCTTGGGTACTTAAGAGAGCCTCGTTCCACCCTCCCTCTGGGGAATCAACAATGGGAAATCCATTTGACAGTCAGTCACACACCATAGCTCGTTGGCACGTACCTTAGTGTATAAAAAAAGGGTGCGCTCATTTGGTCGCTCAGACCCTTGAGTGGGGAGACCTAGTTGTGGGTAATCCTTCGTCAGCGAGAACCTTTGTCCACACCCCCGTAAACCCGCATGTGAACCTTAGTCGTAGAACTAATAAGAATTATTTACTTGTGCTTGTGTTTTGGAACATGGTCGTTTGGATCCATTCGGACCTTTTGTCAAGAGGTATGGGCTTGTTGGGCCATTTAAACTGGGACAAGAACATATCTTATGATGATTGGGCCAAAAAGCCTCTAAAACGCCAATGGGCCATTATATGCTTGTGTTTGGGAACATTGTCGTTTGGATCCATACGGACCTTTTGTCATGAGGTATGGGCTTGTTGGGCCATTTAAACTGGGACAAGAACGTATCTTATGATGATTGAGCCAAAAGCTTCTAAAACGCCAATGGGCCATTATATGTTTGTGTTTAGGAACATTATCATTTGGATACGGTTGGACTTCTTGCCATGAGATGTGAACTTGTTGGACCATTTAAACTGGGACGAGTTCACTCCTATGATAGTTAGCCCAAAAGCTTCTAAAATGATGATGGGCCGATTTGTGAGAAAATTTTAATGAGTTGGTATATTCCATGTATCGCATGCATCTCATTCATCTCATGCATATATATATCCTGTTAACACCCTCTATGTCTATAAAAGACATCATAGATTCCCGTTGGTTTAGGGAAGAGGGAAGACTCACTAAAAGACCGGTAACATATATGAGTACATCTGATAACGAGGTATCCCGAATAGATCAGTTGGAAAACGGTTTCGCCAAAATTACTGAACAGTTGCAAGCCTTGACTACTGTTGTGGCTGGTATGGCTGTACCCCGTGCTGGGGGAAGTTATGAGAATGTGAGGCACGAGGAGCCTCCGAATGGGTTGGGGGATGATATCCCTGCTTTTGATGACGACATGGTAGAGTATGCAACAGGCAGAGTGATTGGGTCTCAGGCAGAATTTCAAAAGCTTCGGGATCAGGTTGAAACAGTTACCCGCAAAAATGAGGGGTAAACATGAAGAGTTGTTAGATTATGAGGCAATGACCTTCGAAGAACAGTTGCCAGCTCAGTTCAAAATGCCGGATATGGCTAAGTTCAACAGGAATAGGGATCTGAGGGTCCATCTCCGTCAGTATGTTTCAGTTATGAGTTCAGTGGGTTTATCCAAGCGTCAAGTGCAGAAAATGTTTGAGATGTCACTTGAGGGAGCGCCGGTAGTTTGGTATCACAACCTTGAGAAGAAGATTAGGGAAGATTGGAGGGAACTGGCTGATGCTTTTCTGAAGCAATATGTTATAGATTTGGAAATTGATTTGTCACTCCGTGATTTGGAGAACACCAAGCAGAAGCCGGAGGAAAGCTTCAAAGACTATGTGGATCGCTGGAGGAGTCAGCTTCTGAAAATGCAGACTCGGCCCTCTGAGAATGACCATATTAAAATGATCACCAAGGGCACCAAGCCCTCGATTTATGGCAAGCTGAGGAGGATGACCTCCATGATTGGTGACTTTCAACAGTTGAGGGAGACTGTCATGGATATTGAAGAAGAAGAAGCTGAGAACAGAAAGTTCTATGGCCAGAATATGAGGACTTTTGGGGGGCATTCTGAGACCAAGCCTGCTGCTGCCGAGGTTGCTGCCATCAAGAACCGGCGTTTCTCCAACTTGGGAAGACCTTTGTCCAAAGTGCTTGAAAAGTTGACAAGGCAAGGATTCTTAAAACCCTTGGAGCCTAAACCACTTCCAAATCCCCCACCACCATATCTAAAAATAGACCGCTACTGTCACTTCCACCAGCAACACGACCATGATACTGACAGCTGTTCCTGCCTCCGGTATGAAATTCAGGACCTCATTGATGCCCACAAAATACCTGATCCTGAAAAAGAACAGCCTAGCACACACACCAACCCTCTACCAAATTATCACTTTATTCCCCCACCCACTTACATAATCAACTCCAGCCTGCCCGAAAGCTTTGTCCTCTAAACTCTCAACCACCCAGTTTCTTCCATGAGGATAGAGGATGACAGCAGTGAAGAACCATAGGCCGAGGAAGAAGGCAATGCTGCGAATAATGAAACTGTTATTTCTGGTTTATTTTATGTATTTTTAATAAAGACATCGACTTCGTCTACTTGTTTGAACCTTTTCCTGAATAATAATAAAGACATCCATTTCGCCTACTTGCCTGAGTCATTTCCTTTCAACCTGCATGACATGAGTATATTTGACAAAAGCACTCAACCCTGATACCATGATATTCAGCGACACTCAGAACACAGGGGGATTCCCAAAAGAAGCAAGCAGAAAAGACAGAATAACCGTTCAGTAATGGGAAATGGGGCAGTGTGGCTGTCAGATTTGGAAGGGAACGAGTTCACCAAGCCGATCAATGTTGACATATTGAAGCTGTACTTTGCATGAGGAATAGAAGAATGGTCACCATAGGAATTGGCAGAAGACCTAACCCAACGGGATAGAAAATTCACTCATACATGCATGCATACACGTAACATATTTTGCATTCTTTTTTGTGTTTGTTTTGTTCTGTATTCACATGTTTCAAATAAGAAAAATAAAAAGCGGCAAAGACAAGCCAACCAGAATCAGCAACATATGAGTAGTAGTTTCGGGGATGAGTCCCAAGGCCGAGGCCCACATCAGTTTCAGTTTTGGGGATGAGTCCCAGGGTCGAGGCCCACATCAGCGTCAGTTTGGGGATGAGTCACAGGGTCAAGGCCCACATCCGCATCAATTTAGGGATGAGTCCCAAGGCAGAGGCCCACATCAGTTTCAGTTTTGGGGATGAGTCACAGGGCCGAAGCCCACATCAGTTTCAATTTTGAGGATGAGTCCCAAGGCCGAGGCCCACATCAGTTTCAGTTTTGGGGATGAGTCCCAGGGGCGAGGCCCATATTAGTATCATTCTTGCTAGGTATGGCACTCTAGGGGCGAGACCCACATCATTATCAGTATTAGTCTTGCCGGGTATGGCACTCTGGGGGCGAGGCCCATATCATTATCAGTATCAGTCTTGCCAGGTATGGCACTCTGAGGGCGAGGCCCACATCATTATCGGTATTAGTCCTGCCGGGAATGGCACTCTGGGGGCGAGGCCTACATCATTACTAGTATCAGTTCTGCCAGGTACGGCACTCCGGGTATGGAGATATTACAGCGACGCCTTTAGAAGGAGGTTTAGAACGCCAGGTACGGCACTCCGGGTATGGAGATATTACAGCGACGCCTTGGGTATGAGGTTTAGCACGCCAGGTACGGCACTCCGGGTATGGAGATATTACAGCGACGCATTGGGTATGAGGTTTAGCATGCCAGGTATGGCACTCTGGGTATAGAGATATTATAGCGATGCCTTGGGTATGAGGTTTAGCACGCCACGTACGGCACTCCGGGTATAGAGATATTACAGCGACGCCTTGGGTATGAGGTTTAGCACGCCAGGTACGGCACTCCGGGTATAGAGATATTACAGCGACGCCTTGGGTATGAGGTTTAGCACGCCAGGTACGGCACTCTGGGTATGGAGATATTACAACGACGCCTTGGGTATGAGGTTTAGCACGCCAGGTTCGGCACTCCGGGTATGGAGATATTACAGCGACGCCGTGGGTAGGAGGTTTTGCACGTTAGGTACGGCACTCCGGGTATGGATATATTACAGCGACGCCTTGGATATGAGGTTTAGCACGCCAGGTACGGCACTCCGGGAATGGAGATATTACAACGACGCCTTGGGTAGGAGGTTTTGCACGCCAGGTACAGCACTCTGGGTATGGAGATATTACAGCGACGCCTTGGGTATGAGGTTTAGCACGCCAGGTATGGAGATATTACAGCGACGCCTTGGGTATGAGGTTTAGAACGCCGGGTACGGCACTCCGGGTATGGAGATATTACAGCGACGCCTTGGGTATGAGATTTAGCACGCCAGGTACGGCACTCCAGGTATGGAGATATTACAGCGACGCCTTGGGTATGAGGTTTAGCACACCAAGTACGGCACTCCGGGTATAGAGACATCATTGCGACACTCTAGGTATGGAGACGCAACCGTGACACCTCGGGTATGGGGTTTAGCATGCCAGGTACGGCACAACATCAACTCAACTCAACACATGGCAAGTCAAGTGGCAGCTGGCGAGCCAGGTAAGTAAAAATGCAATGCACGTACCTTGATAGGATTTTCATTGTCACACACTGCACAAGTCCCATCAAAGTGGGGGCGACTGTAGGCATTGCATTTTTGAATGTAAGTCCATATGATGAGTCTCATTTAGAGGCACTACCTTTTAAGTCGCGGAAGTCGTGAGAAACGGACGTCGGAAGGGAAGAGTCAAGAATTGACACATTGTTGGAATTAATTCGTTTGTTTATGCTTCGGGTTTGCTTGTTGGACTTCCGTTTTAAAGCATTTTAGCACAAAACCCCCCGCAAGCCACACACCTAGCCCACACACAACCAAACCCACCTCCAAAGCCAAGCCACACGCCCACACCAAGTCCATTCACGCCCAAGCCCACTTGAAACACATCCAAATTAATAAAATGCATATTTAACACATTGGGAATTAAATAAAATCTAAAAATCATATACCAAATTAAAATAAATATCAAATAAAATCATGCCTAATTAAAATCAATCAAGTATATTATATTCCTAACTAAACAAATCTCATGTCTAAACAAAACAAATTAAATATATCAGATTCCTAATCTAGCCAAGACATGTCCCCCAATTAAAATATATGTTTTCCATGTAAGACACTAATTGGTTTCCTTCCTTATTCAAAAACCCATGCACAACCCAAACCCTAACATGTAACTATAAAAATAACACCTCACTTACCTTCACGCGGCTCACAAGGCATAAAATCCTAAGCCAATTCTCTTGAACTCACGGCATCCCTCATCTTCACAAATCAAAAACCCTAACAGCCCTTTGATCTCTCAAGACACACTCTCTCTCTCACCATTAAACAATGCACAAAGCACACACAGCTCACGACAGAACCAGACAAAGCGTAGGCACATCCCTCGGCTGAGTTCTCTACTCACGCTACAACCCTCATAAACTCGCACCAGCCCCCTCAAACACTTCACGCTAAGCCACCACACACTCAGCCTCACGTCCCTTACACAAAGTAAACAGCCTCATATTCACGTACAAACCTACCAGCAAACCCTCATAAATCTGCCTCAAATCAACGCCAGAGCCACCCCCTGAATTGCACCTTTTGGTCACTGAAAATCCCACCAAACAGCCCCCTAAGTCACCAAATAATCGAGAATAAATAACCCTTAACCGATCCCAAAACAACAAACAACCTGCCCTTCTAAACTGTGAAATAACCACCCCAAAAATAGTCCAAATATCCCTGAAAACAGCCCCTTAAAACACCCAAAATAGTGAGTAAAATAGCAGTTCCAACCTCCTTAAAACTGCATAAAATAGTCCCTTAACACACCTAAAG
Organism: Zanthoxylum bungeanum; assembly: GCA_019454045.1. NCBI lineage: Eukaryota > Viridiplantae > Streptophyta > Magnoliopsida > Sapindales > Rutaceae > Zanthoxylum > Zanthoxylum bungeanum. Next base: position 6,592 of record SKCR01021011.1, read on the forward strand.
TAGTGAACAAAAAACACAGTGAAAACAGCAGCAAAATGGAGTGAAAATAGCGGTCAAAACTGCGAAACAGTGAGCAAAAACATTGAACCAGTGAACCAAAAGAGTTGCGGAGTATTAGCCCTCCCGACGGCCTTGTAACGCGCCTCCAAAAGTCGACATAAAAGGTTAGACCTGATGGCACTTTTCACATCCATTTTCATTTGTATTTTTATTGTTTATTGAATTTTATTTGCTTGAGTATCGTGGAATGATGTGTGTTGTGGCCCTTGAATAAATGGAAAATGTATGTATTGTGGACTGATGTGTGTTGTGGCCTTTGAATAAATGGAAAATGTGTCGCCTCTTGTGGTATATAGGATGGAAACCCAGACATAAATTCTGTAGCCGAATCCGAATATACGGTAATGCGGTCTGTACTTGGATACAACTCCACGTACCACTTGAGCAAACAGCACAAATTTTGATTTATGTTATCTTGTTTGTTTATTTTCCGCATTTTTATTCCGCCATTTAATTTTTGTACGATTATTTGTGTGTATTGATGATATAATGCGCATGGGCTTAGTAAGTTGGATTAAAGGTCCTCCATTTCGAGGGGTTAAAATCCTTTACCACGATGCTTTGCCGCTCCGGATGATGTATATTCGGTTAAATGTAAGATGTGTTCAATCCGGTATACAAAGTCTGATATTGTTGTCTTTATTTTTTATATGCATTATGTTATTAGCGCATGGGCTTAGTAAGTTGGATTAAAGGTCCTCCATGTCGAGGGGTTAAAATCATTTACCACGATGCTTTGCCGCGCCGGATGATGTATATTCGGTTGAATGTAAGATGTGTTCAAACGGGTATACAAAGTCCGTTATTGTTGTCTTTATTTTTTATATGCATTATGTTATTAGCGCATGGGCTTAGTAAGTTGGATTAAATGTCCTCCATGTCGAGGGGTTAAAATCCTTTACCACGATGCTTTTCTACACCGGATGATGTATATTCGGTCGAATGTAAGATGTGTTCAATCGGGTATACGAAGTCCGATATTGTTGTCTTTATTTTTTATATGCATTATGTTATTAGCGCATGGGCTTAGTATGTTGGATTAAAGGTCCTCCATGTCGAGGGGTTAAAAGCTTTTACCATGATGTTTTGCCGCGCCGGACAAAGTGCATTCGATTGAATGTGAGATACGTTCAATCGGACACTTGAAGCCTATATAGATGTGGGCATATGTTGCATCTTTTTTCGTTCACTTCCATTATTTATCTTTCAAATCGCAACATGGCACGTTTATTTTGACGTACAATTGCCTCTTTGGTTATTTCTTTGCATTATATACCTAATTGTTTCTCTTTATTACGTATGATTGTGCAACTGCCATTTGTTTGCATTTCCGTGTCCATGAATGTAATGTGCTGATGACATTGTATGCTTGCCGTATTTCAATTTATCTTTATGCATGCAAATTCGGACATAGATTATATGCAAATAGGTTGTATGCAAATTTGGACATAGATTGTATGCAAATAGGTTGTATGCAAATTTGGACATAGATTGTATGCAAATAGGTTGTATGCAAATTTGGACATAGATTGTATGCAAATAGGTTGTATGCAAATTCGGACATAGGTTATATGTAAACTTAAATATGAGCCTTGTACTTTTGCATGCGAACTTATGAGTAAATTATCCTTGGAAATATATGTTGCTTAGGCTTGGTTAGATAATTGCACAAATCATTTCATTACAAGTGGCATAAGTAAGGGACCATTCCGAACCCAGCGGTTTGAGGTCTTCCCTTGCGAGAGGTGAGTGCGGCCTTAAATCATTTTCCCGGTTCACACCAGGTGGCGACTCTATTATTCTCCAGTTTAGTCCCCCGCGGGCTACTCTGTACTCCCAACTAGGCCACGAGCCTAGAACAGCATGCGTCAACCAGTTTCAGTGTCCCACACAAGCAAACAAGGTTTGCAAGTTATTCGATCCATTTATGGATTGAAGCAAGCATAACATTCTTGGAATTGTCGTTTTGATGTAATCATAATGGTATATGATTTAATTCAAAATGAAATGATTCTTGTGTCTATAATGAAGTTAGTGGGAGCGCACTGACAATGACTGTCTTACATTATGATGATATATCATTTCTTGGAAATGATATTCCCATAAAACAATCGGTGAAAGCTTGACTTTCATGAATTTCTCCGTAGAATTCTTGGGAGAGGCAACCTTTATTCTAGGAATAAAGATCTACTGGGATAGATCTAAAGGTTGTTGGTACTCTCCGAGAACTCGTACATTGAAATAAATGTACGCGACCTGGTGTCTTATATGCTTTGAGCATATGGAGTAACAATCAGGCCAATCCAAGTGATAGTCACTGGATTGATGTTAAGAACATCCTTAAGTATCTTAGATGATCCAATGATACTTTCTTATACTATGGAGAATGAGAACTTGAAGTGACTGGGTTCACTGCTGCAAGTTTCCTAACCGATAAAAATGACTGTAAGTCGTAATATAAGGGTACTATATAGTTTGAATAACGGAACAGTGAGCTGGAAATCTTCCAAGTAAGATACTGTTGCCGAATAAACAACAAAAGCAGAATATTGTTGCAGCTGAGGCAGCAATAGAAGCCTTTTGGATTAATAATAATCCTAATCAGTTTCAGAGTAGTTCTTTTACCAGCTGAGCTAGGCTACAGCACAGGCTAAAGAATTAATGGTCTCATCAACGATCCAGATATATACTTCAAATATTCATCTGATTCGTTCGGATCATACATCGTGGCGATGTGATGATCGAATAAATCGCATCAGATGATAACTCTGCAAATCCGTTGACGAAAGCCTTTTCTCAGCAGAAGTTTGAGCGAACCGTACATAGTTCGGGTGTAGGACACTTGAGTGATTGGCTATAGGCCAAGTGGGAGATTGTTGGACAATTATGACCCATAGCATCACTATTTGTACAGATCATGGTGTTGTTGTACAAATTAACTATGTGACAAAGGAAATTGCTCTTTTATCATTTGTAATTAGATTACCAAGATATATAAATGATAAAAGGTTCTTATGATTAGTTCTGGATTGAGATGATATGAGACATTATCAATCCACAAAGGTTTAATCATTAAAAGACTAGTATTACACTTGTGCGCGTTGTGGTAGCACAACGGCATAGTTCTCATATATTTGGGTATTGCATACTCATGCAAGTGTAATAGGAGGTTGTGATTACCGATGGTACGGAAACAGCTACTCTCTGGATAGACCCCTCGGAATTCCAATGGTAGTATGAATATGTGTCTATGGAAGTCCGAATCAGGGTAGGTGTATTTGGTCTTAACCAGAGATTTGCACCGCTAATACTTACGACAATCAATATACTTTGGTTTTGGTCGTCCAAGGCTTTAACAGTTTCTTTGTACGCCTCTTCTGGGTATATTGAGAATCGTAGTGTATTGGGTGTGATGTCAAGATGGAAGTATCACTCCAGTCATATTGGAGATGATGATCACGTAGGATACGGAACTGGTGCTCTTATATGCTGCTGCTATCAGGATATTATGACTAGGTCATGTTTATCCGATTTTAGAGACTTGTTACCAGAGATCCGATATATGCTTCGTACGGGGCATACACAATTCCAGCCCCAAGCCTAGCACGTGACATCCGATGATAGATCGAAATAGGCAATACTACGTATACTACGCCTGATAAAGATTCTATATTCCTTAAGAATATTTCTGGAGAATTGGGTAGACACGGTGCTTTGCTAGAAGCCAACCATGTCTTGTAAATCGGTAAAAACGTAGTACTAGGTACGTACGTGTTCGGATAGTCCGACGACCGGATTTACTGCCAACATATCCGGGGATCTCATGGGTCGCTTCTCGAAGATTCACCGATGACGTATGACTCACACTTTATTAATCTGGGATTAATTATAAGAGAGAAAATTAATCTGGGATTAATTACGGAGATATTTTATCTGGGATAAAATATTATTTAAAGAGAGAGAACGATTAATTTGGAATTAATCGATAAAATAATATACTCGATATATTATACGAAATTGGATTTCGACGCAGAATTAAAATTAGATGTTAATTCGGGCAAACGAGTTAATTTAGAATTAATTCGCTAGCGATGTGAATAGTAATTTTGCTAGGCATAATTATTTAATTAAATTTGATTTAAATACGTCGCAATGGAAAATTTGTTAATTCAGAATTAGCGAACCCGAGCCCGGGAGTGTTTGCGGGCCCACCCATATTTCGAATCAAGTGGGGCCTACAAGTCACATCAAGCATCACATCACTAGTCAACTTTATCACTTTATTGTGATGGAAGTTGTTGGATGATGCTTGAGTTTGAAACACTCAATTGTGATGATTGAAAGACATTTACCATTTAATTAATTTTTGGTATTTGACTTTTAATTTAGTGTATTAGATACACAACACAACCAACACAATACTTCTCACTCTCTCCCTCACACTCACGGCCTTGGGCCATTTTCCTCTCCAAAATTCGGCATTTGCCGAGAACAACAAGAAGTGCAAGGGAATTTTGTGGCAAAATTTCCAATGTGTTAGCACACATTTGGAGTCTTACAAAGGTGATAGGGAAACTTACCCATGGGCATGGAATCCTTACCCAAATCTTGGAGCTTGAAGATTCAAAATGGAGCACAAAATGGAGGCAAAAAAAACTGTGAGCTTCATGGAGGAAAAGCTTGAAGATTTTTGTTGTTCCTCGCATCGCAAAAGCCGATCTTTGTAAGTATGATTCCGCCATACTTCTTATGAGTATTCACACATGATTTCTATGCTTAATGATCTTGGGACTAACCTAGAAACCCAACAATGGTATCTTGAGCCTTGTTTAAGCATGAAATTGGAATTATGGTAAAATTGGGTAAAAATGATTTGAGCATGTTTTGATGAAATTGATTGTTGATATGCTTGAATGATGATAACATGGTGTTATGCATGATCAATTTGATGAAAAATGAATTGGATCAATTTTTCCCCAAATCATAGGCTTGGCCGAAAGTTGGACTACCCTAAATGTCATGGTAATTTTGTTTTTTGAATCATTGGATGAGTTTGAATGACTTGGGAATTGTTGATTTAGGATTCAATTGGATTGAATTTGGAATTGGACAAAAATCCCCTAATTACCGTGAGCATTAGCATGGAAAATGATTGATTTTTTGATTCAATTGTGTTGGACATGTATTGATGATGATAAGCATAATTAATTGAGTAAATTGGTGTTTTGGAAATGTTAATTTGGTTAATTAATCATGGTTATACACTTTAATTAATTTAATTGTGAAATTTGGAATAATGTGATTTAAATTAATTGGCATTATTTTGGAATTGGGCTTGTAAAAGTTGTATTTGGGCTTAATGGGCTTGGTTGGGCCAAGTTTGGTTTAGGCTAATTGGTTGGATCCAATTGGCCCAAAACAATATCCATAAAGTCTAAATATAATAAAATGGACATTTAATATTAATTGGGCCTAAATTGATTTTTGACAATTAATGGTGATTCCTTAAATGGGCTATGGTATTTGGGTTTGACCCATATTGACCAAAGTCCATGCCTTATGAAATTAATTGAAAGCCCATTGGACTTTCAATTAAATTGACATTGGATGTTAATTGGGCTTTGAGACCCGTAACAATTAGATTTGGAATCTAAGTCGTAAAGGCACATTAAAAAGTGTAATAATTTAATTTAGAATTAAATATAGAATTAATATTAAATACAAATTAAATTGGATTTAATATTATAGTTTAATATAATTCAAGAATTCGTACTTTGAGTACTTATTCGTAAAACGAGTTGGACTCGAGCAAAATCAAATCGTTGTTTGAACATTGGATGGTCATTAATTTTCAGATTAATTAATTGGATTAGATTGATTGATAACATGCTTTGTGTGAATACATGGATGCGATGTATGAATAATGCATATCGGATGGATATTAGATAGGTGAGGGCAATTTTGGAAATTGTTGTAATAAATTTAGAATTTATTAAATTGGACCTGCGTGTCCAGCCTATTACCTCTTGACTCTTTGTATTTCTCTTCTCACCTATTCCCCTCAATGTAAATGAGGTTTCTTTAGAAGTGTTATGTAATTGGGTAGAAGTAATATTTGTGCTAGCGGGAGAGAGGAAATGGAGAGATTTGTTCTAGGAACAATGTGTTTAAGAATCCATCCGCATATCATTATTATTTTATTTATACGCGCCTTATTATGTTTTTAGAATGCATGTTTAAGGGTGTATGATGATGAGACCTAAAAAAGATAATTAATTGGTTGCCAATTACACGAAAAACCCTCATCACATATTAAGCATTTTTCCTTCCATTTAGTGATTCTTTCTCAAGATCCAAGATTGGCACTGGTTTGTTGGCCAAAGTCAAAACCTTTGTCCATCGCGGATGTGTTTGAATCATGAAAGCTTTGTTCCATATCGGTGTCTTGTCCAAGTTGTGATTTGTTGGCCAAAGTCAAGATCACTTCTTGTTCATCGACATCGATTACGAAGCTTTCCAAGGTCAACGGGTTCCGCTTAACTGGGATCATTAAGTTTGTTGTGCCAAAGCCAAGGCTTAGTTGATTCAGAGGAAAAAAGGTTAGGGAATATATTGGATATATTGGCATATATAAGATATATGTTTCGGACTTGGATGTCCACCTACTGGATCTAGGAATTGGATGGGATCCAATTGATCTTAGAGATCTACCTAGTTAATTATCATACAATTTGTTGGCCAAAGTCAAGATTGTGTGTTATTTAACGGGATCCTAGCCCACTAGGAAACAAGGTTTCCCGAGTACTCCACAGAGGGTTAGAGGCTCGCCGAAAAATCGTGGGAGGCAAGTATTAAATTTGCAATATTCGTTTAGTTACTTGCCAATACGCGCTCATTTCAAATTTTTCGTCAATATAAATTAATATATTAGTTGGACTAATATTTAATCGTTGTTTTTAATTAAACAGTTGGACTGTATTCAAACTACTTCAATTATAGTTGATTATATAATTGGATTATTGTAATCAATTTATTTGAATTTAAACCAATAAAATTATAGTTGATTATATAGTTAGACTATAGTAATCATTATAATAAATAGTACCTAAAATCGTTGATTAAAGAGTTGGACTATAGCAATCAAGAAAACCGAAAGATTAGTGTTTAAAATATAATCCTGGGTGAAAATATTTTTTAAACGGCTTTAATTTTCAGATTGGGAATAAAATCTCAGGATAGTCCTAGAGACCGAGAGAAGTTACTTTATAGAATGACGTCTCGAGCCTAAGCCCGGAGTTGAGAAAATAGTAGAACATGATATTTGGAATATTCATGTGATGATAACTTTAGTGCTTAATCTGTTATGCTTGCCGCAAAGACTCATTAATTTCTTAGTCAGAACTAAGGATTATATCCTTATAGTATGATATTGAAATTAAAGGATCTTCATAGATCAATCCTTAGATCTTATAAGTACAAATTGCAATAGAAAACTCTTGGAGAGTTAATGGCTATACTCTATGAGACAAAGCCAGAGTTTGCAATAGGGCAAGAAGCGCAAGGCGCATCTTACTTCGACATCCCAGAAGGCCAAGGCTTGGCCAAAGGCTTCTAGAGTGTGGAACAGGGGCAAAGGCAAAATCATTATAATCTTCTAGGAAGACATAGGACATATCCCAAAATGTCTGCCTAAACTGTGGCAACGGGGTCACTGGAAGCGTGACTGCCGTATGTACAAGGCAGACATGAAGGAATTGAAGATGGGAAAGGCTCCGACTTCAAATATGTTTGTCATAAACATGTTCGCTACTAGTATTAAAATTGGATTTTAGATACTAAGTGTGGTACATAAATATGTACTAATGTGCAGAATCTGCTAACAAGCAGGATACTGACTTCAGATGAGATTGATCTGCGAATCGTAAACGGGACGAGAGTCGTGTTTTTAACCGTAGAGACCTAAGTTTAGGAACTACCCTTCGGGTATGTACTTAAATTAGGAAACTATTACAATGTAACTAGTTTGACTAGAAACATTATCTCTATATCAGGGTTTAATCCGTTGCAGATATACCTTTATATTCTAGAACACTAAAGTGTTTCATTTTATAAAGATGATATTGAGATAAACACATTAGATGTGAATAACAGCATTTATATTTAGAATATAAATGAATCTCAAACATATAACATGACAAACAAATAGCTCAAACTGAATTAATCAGTTGAGACGTATTAGTGGCATTGTTGTCTGGGACACATTAAACAAGACTCGTATATCCATACTTTCGAAGAGTGGGTACTATGACAGATTTGATTCTAATCAAATAAAGTCTACGAATCTAGTTAATTAGGCAAAGTGCCTAAAACACTTTTTACTTGGTAAAAGTGCAAGTGCCACCGATCTGTTAGCCCTCGTTCATAGTGACGTAAGTGGGCCCATATCTAGCTAGGCTAGAGGTGGATATGAACACTTAGTAACCTTTACGGATGTGGCATCGCGTTATGGTTATGTGTTTCTAATGAAACACGGATCGGAAACTTTTGATGAATTCAAAGAGTTTCGACACGAAGTAGACAAACAGATCGGCTAAAGTATTAAACACCATGCTTGGACCATGATGAAAATACTTAAGCAATAAGTTTCTCAAAAACTTGAAAGAGTATAGTATTCTTTCAATGAGGACTCCTCTAGGAACACGTCAATTTGACGGTGTATCCGAACAGAGAACCAAATTTTGTTGGACATGATAAGGTTAGTCATGAGTCGCTCTGAGCTACCATTTTCCTTCAAGTGATACGCATTAACAGTGCAAAACTTATTTTGAATAAGGTTCCATAAAAATCTGTTAGACAGACTTCATATTAGATATGAACAGGAAAGAAACCGAGTTTTCTCATTCCTGTAGATTTGGGAATGCTGGGAATATGTTTGGATGATACCAAACTAGAACCCAAATTGGATAAGTGCCTAAATTGTAAGTTATCCTAGGGAAACCTAAGTATAGTACTTATACAACTCACTAGAGAACAATGTAATTGTTGCTCGCCATGCGATTTTCCTAAGAGGAATACCTATATGCAGTGGTAAGTGGGAGGAAAGTAAAACTCGATGAAAATCGGAGCAATACTATTCCAGGCACCGATTCCTTAACGGAACACAAATAGTTCATCAAGGATGAAACTATACCAATAATCTTCGAATACACAAGAACCGCGCAAGTCGGAGAGAGTCAGAAAATAACCTGGGAGGTATGGGTTTCTGATCTCACCTCATAAAGATGTCAATCTTATTGAGGAATATAAACTGACTACGTATGAGGAAGTGATACAAGGTATCGACTCCCTATTATGGCAAAGTGCCATGAAGTCCGAAATGGATTCCATGTATACCAACCAAGTTTAGACACTGGTTGTTGTACCGGAAGGCATTGTGCCTATTGGTACCATATAAGTCTTCAAGGAAGACATACATGGAAGGGAACATACCAACATACTCAGCTAGGCTTATAGCGAAAAGGTATCGTTATCAACATTGTGTCGATTACGACGAAACCTTTTAACTGTTGCCATGTTAAATCCATTTGGATAATGCTTGCTGATGCTGCATGTTTCATTCATGAAATATGGCAGCTGAACGTCAAAAACGTTTCCTTAAACGGAAACCTTTTGGAGGATGTTTATACATCCTGACGGTTTTGTCGTACCAAAACAAGCAAACAAGGTTTGCAAGTTATTCGATCCATTTATGGATTGAAGCAAGCATAGCGTTCTTGGAATTGTCGTTTTGATGTAATCATAATGATATATGATTTAATTCAAAACGAAATGATTCTTGTGTATATAAGGAGGTTAGTGGGAGCGCACTCACAATGACTGTCCTACATTATGATGATATATCATTTCTTGGAAATGATATTCCCATAAACAATCGGTGAAAGCTTGACTTTCATGAAAATTCTCCGTAGAATTCTTGGGAGAGACAACCTTTATTCTAGGAATAAAGATCTACTGGGATAGATCTAAAGGTGTTGGTACTCTCCGAGAACTCGTACATTGAAATAAATGTACGCGACCTGGTGTCTTATATGCTTTGAGCATATGGAGTAACAATCAGGCCAATCCAAGTGATAGTCACTGGATTGATGTTAAGAACATCCTTAAGTATCTTAGATGATCCAAGGATACTTTCTTATACTATGGAGAATGAGAACTTGAAGTGACTGGGTTCACTGCTGCAAGTTTCCTAACCGAAAAAAACGACTGTAAGTCGTAATATAAGGGTACTATTAGTTTGAATAGCGGAACAGTGAGCTGGAAATCTTCCAAGCAAGATATTGTTGCCGAATAAAAACAAAAGCGGAATATTGCTGCAGCTGAGGCAGCAATAGAAGCCTTTTTGATTGATAATAATCCTAATCAAATTAGGAGTAGCTCTGTTAGCAGCTGAGCTAGGCTACAGCACAGGCTAAAGAATTAATGGTCTCATCAACGATCCAGATATATACTTCAAATATTCATCTGATTCGTCGGATCATACATCGTGGTGATGTGATGATCGAATAAATTGCATCAGATGATAACTCTGCAAATCCGCAACGAAAGCCTTTTCTCAGCAAGAAGTTTGAGCGAACCGTACATAGTTCGGTGTAGGACACTTGAGTGATGGCTATAGGCCAAGTGGGAGATTGTTGGACAATTATGACCCATAACATCACTTTTATACATATCATGGTGTTGTTGTACAAATTAACTATGTGACAAAGGAAATTGCTCTTTTATAATTTGTAATTAGATTACCAAGATATATAAATGATAAAAGGTCCTTACGATTAGTTCCGGATTGAGATGATATGAGACATTATCAATCCACAAAAGTTTAATCATTAAAAGACTAGTATTACACTTGTGCGCGTTGTGGGAGCATAACGACATAGTTCTCATATATTTGGGTATTGGATACTCATGCAAGTGTAATAGGAGGTTGTGTTTACCGATGGTACGGAAACAGCTTCTCTCTGGATAGACCCATCGGAACTCCATTGGTAGTATGACTATGTGTCTATGGAAGTCTGAATCAGGGTAGGTGTATTGGTCTTAACCTGAGACTTGCATCGCTAATACTTACGACAATCAATATACTTTGTTTTGGTCGTCCAGGGCTTTAACAGGTTCTGTGTATGCCTCTTCTGGTATATTGAGAATCGTAGTATATTGGGTGTGATGTCAAGACGGAAGAATCACTCCAGTCATAGTGGAGATGATGATCACGTAGGTAGACCCGACCACGGTTCCGGTTCGGAACCGGAACCGAACCGGGAAGGTTCCGGTTTCGGTTCCGGAACCGAACCGGAATGGGACCGGTTCGGTTGGGGTTCCACCCCAACTCGAACCGGTCCGAACCGGTGGAACCGTACGGTTCCACCGGTTCGGACGGTTCCTGTTGGAACCGTAGGGTTCCAACAGGAACCCTACGGCCCCCAACGGCTACTAGCCGTTGGGATTGCAGGGAGCCGTTTGGGGCTCCCTGCCAAAAAAAAAATTTAAAATAATTAAAAAAATATTTTTATTATATAAAAAAAAAATTACTAATGTACCCCTAATAAAACGGTTATATTTAGGGGTTTTTTGTATCAAAAAAATTCTAAAATTATAAATAGATTCATTTTTCATAATTTCATCACACCAAATTCTCAACTCTCTCATTTTCTATAAATCTCTTTTCTCAATCTTACTTCAATACAATTCTCTTATTATAATCTTATATTCTTATTCTCAATTAGATTGAGTCGATCTCAATTCATTTAGTTGTTAATTTGTTATCATTCGCATCGCAATTATTCAATTTTCTTATTTTTTTCCTAATTTCTCAAACGAAAAATGGCAAGCTCATCTGAGAACATTATGTCAAATATGCCAACCCAAAAGAGCGGCCCTAGTGTCAGTGCACAATCACGGAGAAGAGAAGTTAAGGCTCGGTCCTCGGATATTTTCAAAATTCATTTTACTTTGGAACGCCTAGAAGATGGTTCACAACGAGCAATTTGCAACTATTGTGGTGTTATCTATAAATTTTCAGGTGGATACGGCAATATGATCAAGCACATGGAAAAACATCATCCGGTTGAATTTGGCATTGATACGACGCAGACTCAAATGGCCAGGTATGCATCATCTAGTAGAGGTACGAGTAGTGTTGATTTATTTATAAATATTTTGATGCAAAAAATAGAGAAGAATTTGCGAAATTAACTTGTATGGCACATCTTTCTTTAAGCTTTGGTGAAAAACTTCATTTTACTAATTACGTGCATAATGCTTTAAACCTGCTGCATGTAGATGTCTCGAAACACTCAAAACGTCATATTTTCAAATTATATAAAGATGGTAAAATTATTTTAAATGAAATATTTAAAGAGATGAAAGGTCGTATTTCTATATGTTCTGATATTTGGAGTGACCATTGACAAACACACTCATACATGGGGTGACTTGTCATTGGATTGATGCATCATTTACCATGCAAAAAAGACTTATTGCATTTAGAGTTTTTGATGACCCACATACTGCACAAAATATTTATAGAATGATGAAGGTAATTTTTGATGAATATGGTTTAGTAGAAAAAATTTTAACAATTGGATTTGATAATGCATCTGCAAATACTGCATCCATTAATGATTTAAAATCCTAATGTGAACCAAATTTAGGGGGTCGATTTTTTCATATTCGTTGTACATGTCATGTCCTAAACTTATGTGTGCAAGACGGTCTAAAATTATTATCTCCTTTCCTTGATCCAATTAAAATGGCACTGAACTGTATTTGGTCATATTCTCAAGTTATGAGAGAATGGACCAAGTTTTGTAAAATAAATGGTATTAAACCGATTAAATTTTCTAGAGATGTTCCAACACGTTGGAATTCTACTTATTTTCTTTTATGTCAAGCATTTCAATACAAAGATGCATTATGTAGTTTTTTTCTCAACATGTTCAAAATATCACACTTTATCCTAGTCAATGGGATATTTGTGAAAAAATTTTAGATATTTTAAGAGTTTTTTAATGATGCTACTTTAGTTTTTAGCGGTGTTTATTATCCTACAGCACATTTATTTCTTCTTGAGAGTTTGAATATTGTTGGCACTCTCGATGAGCATGTTGACAGTGACGACCCTAATGATCTTGTTTTGCTCGAAACCATTACTGTTATGAAGGTAAAATGGTTGCATTATTTTAGAGAATTCCTTTACTTTATCTTATTGCTGCTGTTTTTTATCCTAGATTTAAATTAGAAGGTTTGAATGGTGGTTTACAAGCTTACTATGGTTATTTAGGAATATTAGATGACATTGATATTACGAGCATAATGACGAAATTAAGAAGTGATTTAATTATTTTATTTAATGATTATATTGTAAGATATAACTTAGGAACATTAGGTCAATCTAGTAGTAGTGAACCGGTAATTCAAACAAGACTTAGCGCAGGGGATCGTTGGTTATTGCAACGAAATAAAAAATCTAGGGATACGACAACTAATAATCCTGAATTAGATAATTATTTATCTACAAATTTTGAGTTTTCTAATGAAAGTTTATGCAGTAAAAATTTTAAAATCCTTGAATGGTGGAACCGGCATCAAAATATATATCTTGTTTTATCTTATTGCTAAAGAGATCTTGCAGCACCTATTTCCACCGTTACGGTTGAGCAAGCCTTCAGCTTGGGAGGTAATATATTGGAAGCTAGGTGATCTTCATTACATCCAAGCACTCTAGAAGCAACAGCTTGTGTGGATGATTGGACTCGAGCTGATCTGAGACAACAAGAAGATGCCCCGATGATTGTGAAGATTTGTTCGATAATGCTTCTGCAACAAGTGCAAGGAAACCGGAGCCGAAGGATCAACTGATAATGATGATTGATAATTGTAAAATTATAATTTACAAGGGGATATGTCTAAAAGACTAAAACTTGTAATGGAACTACGTGAGCTTTGATTCCTCTCACCCTTGGAGGATACGTAGACAACTTAAATTTTAAAAATTTAAGCTCAAGCTCTTCAATGTAATAAATTTTTTTATTTATAAATTTAATCTCATTTTTTTATTTTAATTATTAAAAAAAATAAACGAACCGAACCGAACCGGAACCGAACCGTTCCGGTTCGGTTTTAGGTTCCGGTTCCACTTAAGTGTGTGGAACCGGAAACCGGCAAGTTCGGTTCGGTTCCGAATCGGAACCGAACCGCCGGCCGGGTCTACACGTAGGATACGGAATTGGTGCTCTTATATGCTGCAGCTATCGGGATATTATGACTAGGTCATGTTTATCCGATTATAGAGACGTTACTTGTTACCAGAGATCCGATATATGTTTCGTACGGGACAGACACAATTCCAGCCCCAGGCCTAGCACGTGACATCTGATGCTGGATCGAAATACGTAATACTACGTATAATACGCCTGAAAATGATAAAGATATATATTCCTTTAAGAATATTTCTGGAGAATTGGGTAGACACGGTGCTTTGCTAGAATCCAACTATGTCTTGTAAATCGGTAAAACGTAGTACTAGATACGTACGTGTTCGGATAGTCCGACGACCGGATTTACTGCCAACATATCCGGGGATCTCATGGGTCGCTTCCCGAAGATTCACCAATGACGTATGACTCGCACTTTATTAATCTGGGATTAATTATAAGAGAGAGAAAATTAATCTGGTATTAATTAAGGAGATATTTTATCTGGGATAAAATATTATTTAAAGAGAGAGAACAAGTAATTTGGAATTAATCGATAAAATAATATATTCGATATATTATACGAAATTGGATTTCGACGCGGAATTAAAATTAGATGTTAATTCGGGCAAACGAGTTAATTTAGAATTAATTCGCTAGCGATGTGAATAGTAATTTTGCTACGCATAATTATTTAATTAAATTTGATTTAAATACGTCGTAATGGAAAATTTGTTAATTCAGAATTAGCGAACCCGAGCCCGGGAGTGTTTGCGGGCCCACTCGCATTTCGAATCAAGTGGGGCCCACAAGTCACATCAAGCGTCACATCACTAGTCAACTTTATCACTTTATTGTGATGGAAGTTGTTGGATGATGCTTGAGTGTGAAACACTCAATTGTGATGGTTGAAAGACATTTACCATTTAATTAATTTTTGGTATTTGACTTTTAATTTAGTGTATTAGATACACAACACACAACCAACACAATACTTCTCACTCTCTCCCTCACACTCACGGCCTTGGGCCATTTTCCTCTCCAAAATTCTGCATTTGCCGAGAATAACAAGAAGTGCAAGGGAATTTTGTGGCAAAATTTCCAAGGTGCTAGCACACATTTGGAGTCTTACAAAGGTGATAGGGAAACCCACCCATGGGCATGGAATCCTTACCCAAAGCTTGGAGCTTAAAGATTCAAAATGGAGCACAAAATGGAGGCAAAAAAAAACGTGAGCTTCATGGAGGAAAAGCTTGAAGATTTTTGTTGTTCCTTGCATCACAAAAGCCGATCTTTGTAAGTATGATTCCGCCATACTTTTTATGAGTATTCACACATGATTTCTATGCTTAATGATCTTGGGACTAACCTAGAAACCCAACACAAAACTCCTCTGAAATATCGTAAAGTGTTACGAATAAATCCGGAATATTTAGGATCTTTCTGATTTGTGCCAAAATCATTCAAATACTCCTAATACATCATAACATATCATTCTAAGACAATCAAATAACTTAAATCCTCGAATTATATATTTTCGAGAAATCTTCCAAAAAGTTTTCGAAAACACTATGGAATGATCCCGGACCCTTCGGAACTTTTCGAAACCATCAAAACATCATAAAATTATCATAATTATTCCATAACTATCATTACGCTCATCTAAACATCAACGCACGCGAAATCGGGTTTTATCAAAAACTCACTTAACCCGTTGGATTGATCTGATTCATTCTGATTTCACTCGAATTCTACCAACAATACAAATTCAATGTATTCTAGCACATTTAACTCAATACACATCAATATATAACTACATGAATCTACATGGAGCATCCGAACATAATAAAGGTTACTTGAAAATAGCGAGTTTTTCTGAGATGTCATACCGAAATTTTGAAGGTACCAGTGGACTCCCAACACTCCCATGAACACGTAGGAATCAACAAAATTTGAATCGGAGCTACTTTAAAAATGGGTTTGACTATTTATCGCACGGTTTTGCCTCAATTTATGCGAAATCGAGTGTCATTCTGTAATACCTCGGTCGTCACGACTTACTCATGAATTTTATCATGCATTTATGAGACATATTTTATGGCTTAATTAGCAGTATTAACATATTTATTACTCGTGTGAATTAGGTCACATTTTTCAATTTCACAGTACAGTTAGATTTTGCTGAGTTACATATAAATTTTAATATTTTGGCCATAAATTGGGATACCGATATCTATTTTTGATGATCCTTATATGGTCAGAAAGCTTAGATCAATATCTACAACTTTTATGTCGAAAACTTTACAAATTTTGACCAGAACATGGTCAAAAATATATATTTTTACTACATAAACAGTAAATTTAATTTGGCATGTGATCAAACAATATTATTATTTTATTTGTTAAAAATCTTTCCCTTATTATAAATACAATTACTATTCATCATCCCTCTCTCCTCATTCTTACGTTTTCTTCCGACCTCCATAGCCAAGAAAATGTTTCTCCATTTTCACACCTATACTAAGGGATTTGGAGGCTCTCCCATGCAAGTTCTCAAGCTAGTGAGTTTCCTTTCTTCTTCCTTTGTTCAATTTCGATTTTTTGGCATGAATCTTTACCTCCCATTTTCTACCCATGATGTGATTAAGAAAGAAATTGGTTCATTTGGATGTGAGTAAAAACCCTAAGATGATATTAGAGCTAGTTGGTGATAGGTAGGGATTGAACTTGTAAACGATTGAAATGCTCTCAAGCCCCAAAAGGGAACCCCATGACCAAACCTTATGGAAGGTATGAGTATTTGATTTTCATCGAGATGGTGTGTGTAATGAGCTATATATAATGTATTATTACGAATCACTTGATGGCATGCTAGATTAATTGAAGGAGGAATTTTTCTAGTTTTGGCCAAGTGTAAAAATGGTGAAGGGGAAATTAATTTTGTGATTTTGTTTTATTTTATTTATTTTTTTAGATAATAAAAACATTAGCTTAGTGCTAATATGTGTGTTGTATGGAAATGTTGCTTTGTTAGTGAATTTGAAAGATTAAAATTTTCAAGTTGGGCTTCTAATATGCTTAGTCAAGTGGATTGGTAAAGTGAAGATTTGATTTGTGGTTTAAGTGCATGAAAATTCATGTGCATGAGTTTTCTTATAGCATGTGTGCGCAAGATTAATTTTATTGTTGAAATTAGTTAAGGTTGACAATGGCTTTTGGGCGTTATGTTGTGTTATGTTGGGATAGGCAATGTGAGCAATGGTTAATGTTGCTAATGATGTAGATGTACTCAAATGTTGTATTGTTGATGATGAATATATTAAATGAGCAAAGCATGGTAAATGAATAAGTTCATGGTTAAGTGTTGATAAGACTTATAATTACATTATGGAATCAAACATACGATTTATGTTTCGATTTTATATCGATCTTTACAAAATGGGTTATTTTCATGCTTTGAATATATGTTTTATGACTATGTTTTCCTATATGTTTAGTACATATTCTAAATATGGATTATTCTTATGTTTTATAGTTAAAATGTACATATACGTTTGATGATTATGATTTGCATATATGCTCTATATAACGATTCAAGTACATGTGGTGCATTTTACAAGTTAGGTCGTGATTAGTGAGGTTATGGTTTACGTTATGTATTTTATGTTCCGATTTAAGTTGTGAGTAAAAGTTATGATCTCAACTCAAGTAATTTGTTTATACTTTTACCCAATCTCTCAGTTTACGGCACACATTACATGTCCATGATTCAAGTTCAATGTTTTTAAGTCTTCATTTAGAAGTACCGATTAGGTTGTCTTTCGGATAACGTTCATTCAACACCAATTCTAAAATATGTAATGACCGTTGTATGAGCATTGTATGTATAAACCGATACTAATGATTAGTTTGGGTTACGTGGTTAGTTTATAGTGCAAGCATGATGTGCATGACAAAGTTCACGTGTCTCTTTAGTTTATGACCCTTGCATGTTTTTCAGATTATGTCTACGTCATAATTTCAACTTTATGCATTATGGTCAAAGAATTATGCTTAGGTAAGTAATCGATGACTTGATTCATGTATGGATTAGTTGGATCCAAGCAACCGCGAGTTTGGGATGATTGTAGCCATGAGTATGGGTGGTTTGGAACAATGATGTATAATTCTTCATGATATGGATATACACACACACATGTATATTAGGTAAGAACCATGTTATTAATATTTTAATCAAGACAGCTCATGCACGTCCAATACCCATTTCATACATGTCATAGACATAATAAAGCATTCATATAAAGTCTCATGCGCGACCCAAACTCCAGAATCCAATGAATCTTCCAAATTCATCAAAATGGTCCAAATACACCATTCTAATAAAGTCATGCAATCAGCCGTGACATGAAGTTAATTTGGCTCAAAAAGCTTATTTGCAATTTTGCATGTTTCTTTTATGCCCAAGAGATGCCTCATAAAATTAAATTTGATTTCGAGCTCGTTTTGATAGAAATCGAAAATTTTCCATCAAACTGTAAAAAAAAAAAAAAAAAAAAAAAAAAAACCATTCTAGATCATATCACCGACCCTCTCATTCTTCAATTTAGCAACATGAAACTTCAATCCTCCAATCTAGTATCAATCCAGCATCAGCATTGCCCACCCACTAACAATAAAACTATACTTCAAAACATCCTTAAAGACCCCCTTATTGGCCGAAACTACAACATCCACCCAAACCATCACATTCATTAATCCAACAACAAATATCCTACTATGGCTTCACCCCCAATCACCCATTAAGCCAAAAACTCTACTATGGCCGAAGCCGAAGCCGAACCTACCCATCCCTCCAAAGCTCCAAATTTTATTTACCTCATCACAATAGCTACACTCTACAATCAAAACAACCTTCTAACAGCCCTCCCTAGATATAAGAATCTTCAATTCCCAAAATACATACACCATACATCACAATGCTCACCAAACCCATCTAATGAAATAACAAAAAAAAAAACTTAATCACTAACCCAAATGCAATAATTTAGCCAATAGATCAAAAAGAGTAATGGACAAGCTTTATTACCTTCTACATTGGGAAAACATCAAAAAAAAAAAAAAAAAAAAAACCCAAGTCCTTAAACTTTCGGCCAGGTAGGGAGAGAGAGAATTAGGGCTTGAATTCACTTGTTTGCTTGCACAAGGGAAGCACAACACTGCTTTGGAAGCTAGAAGAGACGAATTCAAGGATAAGAGGGAACACAATTTTCGAGCTAGGGGCTGTTTCTTCTGCCTTGGAAATGGCGTGAAGAGGAAAGAAGATATGGGGTAATTTTGTGGGTGGAGAAGAGAGAGGAAGATTTTTACTTCTAGGAAAAATTTAGATAATTGAAGATAAAAGAAAATTAAAATATGGTACTATTTTAATCTAACTAATCTCATTATTCAACACTAATAAAGTCTCACAAATAATTCAAAATCCAATATGAATTTTATGGATTATTATAGATGGTGCCTGTTACGTTCTCTTTGGTTCAGCATAGAAACTTTTTTCATGCGGCTCTTCTCAACAAGAATTGCATATTAAATAGTTTTATGATAGTGTTTCAGTAGGAATTTAACAGGCAAAAACTTTTTCTTTGGGTTTTTATTTATAACAAGTAAAGCAAATAACAATTATACATATTAAACGAATTGTTTCTACTTCTACCTGATTGTATGTTAATTTCAAAATTTTATCCAAATTAACCCGTGCATAACACGACCTCCCAACTAGTTGTATTAAATATAAAACTAATTCTCAAAACTTTAGATGATGTGATTTTATTAAAAGTGATTTTTTTTAAAAAAAATTACACTTGCAAGGGGCAAGTGTTAAGTTACACCAAATTAGTTATTACATCCACCTGCATCAAGCTGGTGCAAGCCCACTATTACATGTAACCGCTTTAGTACATAACCTCTCTTCACTCAACAGCGACAATGAGTTAAAAGGCATCAAGTGTTTTTGAAGTCATTGTGACAACAAATGTGTAATTAGCAATATCTAAATTCTACTTACCCGTCAGCTTTGAGGCCATTAGATGAGTTAATGAGTCCGCTCTTATCCCGAAACCTGTGAAATTCAGATTCTATGGTCTTGGCGATTTTGGCACCTTCAGGGTCTGGCTCGGGAAAATCCACATGGAATGAGCCCTGTCTGATCGGTATAACAGACTCCATAAGTGCAGCTTGCTGCTTGATGTAACTATAGAGTCGTTGATGGAAGGCGTGGTCCAAGGAGAAACAATTTTCAATTGTTCCATTGCCAATATGTCGAGATGAACCAGAACCTTCTCTCCTACAGAAGTGTGGGAGGGATGCATAATCCATTATCTGCATAGAAGAATATAAATCAACGCATCAGAGAAGCTTTCTAAATTATCATGGTTTTCTTGATGGAACATGTACTTGTCCAAGAGAATCATCTTGGGGTAAATAAGAAAGAAAATGATCTGACTAGCTAAGAGAACCTAACTGTAGAAAAAATTTCTAATATTATATGTATTTATATAATGCTTTGGTGAAAAGACATGCCTCTAATATATGGCTTTGAGGAAAATCACAAATTGAAGGGATAGGTCCCTTAGAGTGAAAGGTTATAACCATTTGAGTTGTGAGGGTGCATTGAAGAGATATAACCCTTTAAATGATTGCATCCTTAAGCCTAAATGTATCTCTTCAATGACATTCATTCATCTTTATAAATAGAACCCTTAGCTTACTCATTTTGCATTCACTTGAAAAAGAAAGAATTAATTGTTAAGAGTCTAAAAATAGAGTTTTCATCATCATTCCAAGTTCAAGTTCTTGAAGAAATGAATGTCCCTTCTATAAGAAGCAACCAAGTTATCCTGGAAGAACGTTAGTCACAAGAAATCCGTAGAGCACCGAAGTTAGACTAATAAGTTCTTAAAAACAGAGACATCTCGACTTTGTTTAAGTTTCTCCATTTTTTCTACAATTTCTAGGTTTTTTCTAAGTCCTTATCTTTATGCTCTATTCATGGCTTGCATGACAGAATATTGATGTTTTTGACTAAATAATGCATGTTAAAAATGATTAATAACACATCCGCACAACACTAACGTCAAACCCTATCTAAAAATATCATTGCATGAAATTAAAGAATAACCATATTTACCGCAATTTTGAGTTATAGTACTCGTCGTTTAAAAAAACGGCTAGAGGCGCCGTCGAGGCGTTCGCCTCTGGTGGGCTTTTTTAATTCCCACGTCGTCGGCGTGATTTCATACGGTACAGAAAATACTAATAGTAAATATATAAATAAAATTACAAAATAAATAAATACATAAAAAGCTGATGGTTGGAACATAAATGTGTAGACAGGAAAGTAACTATGATAGAATTGTTGGGGTTTTGGGCATTGGCGCAGTGGAAGCGCGGGTCGGGCGAAATCGTATTTTAAAACATTTTCATAATACCGAATTAATTATTCAATATCTTATATGAATAGTTAATTCATATTTCACCTAAACTAATTTATTTAATATCATATATTAATATAAATATAGTTGAAAACTCCCGAAACTTTTACGAAAACAGTTTTTCCGCAAAATTGCCTAAAACTCGTTTTTGACCGAACCGACTACCCGACACTTATGGAAACTGCCCAGGTCAGCTCCAATAGGGTCGGGGCAGTTCACGGGCTGCCTGAACAGTGACAGAATCACTGTTTTCACAGCCGTCACCCGATTGGCTCAAAATCCACCCGGTAACGCCGTTTTTGGCCGTTTTCGCTTATTTCAAGTCGGAAACACTTTCCGGCAATTGTGCCAACTCCCAAAACACATCCATTACATTCGTATGACATCAAAAATACCCCATAATTTCCAGTTTGGGCAGATCTGATCTGCAGACCAAAAATTCTTATTTTTCATGCTTTAAAATCCAATTTCATGATTAATCTAATTAATTAATACACCAAATCAAGTCACCACACATATGAATCACTCTAGAACAATTCTAGGCATAAAATGAGTGGCTTTTACACTCTAGAATGGCAACTTATTGTCCAACAATAATTTCAACAAATTGGCTTAATATTACTTTAATATCAACCAATTCAACCTCACACATGCCTATAGCTTCCAATTCCATTCATCCAAAACAAAAGCCCCAATTTTAGAAATAAAAGAACCCTAGAACATTTCTAGAATATCAAGGAAACAAGAAACAAATTTTCTTAGGCTTAGGGTGTGAAAGATTTACCTTTGATCCTTGTTTCCTAAGCCATTTTCTTTGATTTCCTTCATTTCTCTCCATGGTTTCATCAAAGCAAAACCCAGGGCCTGATTTCTCTTTATTTCGGCAGTGATGGACTTGTTTAAGATGATGAAAATAATTTCCTCATCTCATTTATGTATTGCCGACACAATAAGGGCAATTTTGTCTTTATAAAAATAATTTATTTGATCAAAAATCATATTAATAACACATATCACTAATTACCAATAAATAATAAACAAGTGTGATAACCTTGATCACATATGTAAATTATTCAATTAAATTAAAATAAAGTCAAAGTAGTAAAAATTCAAAATTCAACACTTTATCCTTTATTTTAATGTCATGTGTAACCTATAGTAATTAAACATGTATTCCATAACAATTATGAAACATATATAATTTAATTACTAATCCAAGTGTATTTTATTTACATTAAATAAAATACGTATAGAAGTGACATGTGTCAAATCTCATTTGACGAATAATTAACGTGTATCTAATCATATTATGTATCAAATACAAATACACAATAATTATTAGCGGACAAAATCCCCTAATTGCATGTGTTGTCGTTTAATGATTAAACGATCCGAATTAACTCATTTAATCCGGTGAAGTATTATGAATAATCCGTATTATTCATATCGAGTTGCCCAAGTGCTCAACGAGTACACTTCATATTGTGGGACTCTCTAAGTTTAGGTTTATCCGTCACGAAATCCAATTCCGTGTCCGTAATTCATCCACTCATGAATTATGACGACCACAAACAATCTCACTAAACTATGCAAGCCGAGGTCACTGCATACGTATAATCTATCCATCACAGGCTATACGTATTATACCTGGGGTATAGATGAAAACGTCAAACCCGTTCGGTATAATACAGTCGACTTTCAATTTACGATCTCTAAATAACACTCGGAACTGATTTCCGAAGTTATACCACGGCCATGGATTTACTAGATCGTAAACACGTGCTGGATGCATATGCCCTGTACACAGGACTGACGGATCCTATCTTGATACGCACAGGATATCATGAGCATCAGTCCACACCCAACGAACAGGCGGAGGTCTGATCATGACTAGATCGTTGACGTGACTGCCATCAAAGTGTGGAGGATAGCTCATATATCCACAGTGGTATCTCAAGTCGAAGGACCACTATGCTCGCTCAACTCGAGAAGGTTCCTATTGACGTTGGTGTACCATCTATTAGGAAACCTTCCGTGAGTCGTTCAGTGTCTTATCAAATAAACACCTACATGTCTATACGAGTCTCCCGAGACTCATGGTTTACTGGGATAAACCATCGGACCAAGTCTCGATATACGACATGTACTGGTCTCAGCGGATTTTACTAACCGACCCGTGTTAACAAATCTTGACCAGGAACTTTATTTAAGGATATACATCTTATAATACGCTTCCCAATGTCAATTACAAACTACGTTGTAACTGCGCACTATATTGTAAATCTTAGGGTCTTTGTCTAATAGACACATATCACTAAACCGGATTTAGTTTTGGTCTAATCGAAATCAGGTATCTAATCGTAATAAGACCGAATATCTGTATAAAAGACAAGGGTGCTACCATAAAATTAGTAATATTATGGAAAATCGAACAGCTCGTATTTATGAATCGGACATAAATACGATCCGGATTGGCACTCTGAGCACCAACCCTAACAAGAATTAATTGCCTTACCTTCAGCAACTCATCCCGCCCATTACCCTGCAGCACCTGAATTTTCCTCCTTGTTCTTTCTTGCAGAAGAGGCTTTACAACCTGCCAAGACGAAAACTATTTGCTTTTATCTTGTCTCAGGGAGTGAGGATAATATAACAGAATGGAGATGGGTTTGTAAGGAGAGAGGGAGTTCATTGTACTTCATAAATGATGACATATACAGACCTTCCAACACGCTGAAAATATATATGGGGCATTGACAATATAGTACGTTTCTGTCTTCTCAGGATAGTTTAAGTCATCAATTGTTGATATATCAGTCATCAGCTGCATTAATAGAAAAACAGCTGAGGATATTATGAATTTGAACAGTGATTAGCTAATTGTTTGTCGCAAGTTTTTTAATTACCAAGTAATACCTTTATTTGGTTCAACGCTGACAGTTTTAGGCCAGTCATATCCAGAACCTTCAGGCAGGTGCCGATGTGCCGTCCATACTTTTTTGAAGCAGAAGGCTATCATAGAAGGGACAAATTAGACTCCATTAAATATTGTAGAACAGAATGATGATCAAGTGGTTTCAAGATTGTAGAGGACAGACTTACCAAAACCACACGATCCCTATATTCATTCAATTGAATGTGTGACTGTACATAATAATTCACCTACAGCAAAATGAAATTGTAATGGTAAGCATCATGAACACTAATTTCTCCTTATCACTCTGATATCATAAAGGTGCTAGTTCCTTACGGAAGCTTTGTCATATGTACTTAGCCCAACACCAATGGCGACTACAGGAAGACCCTGAAATTTGTTTATGGACAAACAACAACAAGACCATCAGTTGGAAGTTATAAGTGATTAATCACCAGGAAAGTTTGTAAATGCAACAACATGTTCCTCAGTGAATACCTCTTTTGAGTAACCTGATATACCTACAAGCTGCGAATCTCGTACCGCTCTATACAACTCAGCTGGGATAATTGGTTTCTGCATATACACAATGCAAAAAAAAAAAAAAAAAAAAAAAAAGGGGAATAACCCAGTGATCACAGCAATAAGCACAGGTTTGTTTCACCGTCATGAGTATTGAATCACCTTATACTTTGAGAAACTGAGAATGTAACTCATAAAATCATGTTTCAAATATGAGAAAGTTTAGGGCTATCTGTTAGAATAAGTGCTCAATTTAACTTCTTCATTTTCACTCTTTATGCAAGTAATGCAAAAATGCTAATTGTTAGGATTACTTAGGAACATATCCATGTCATCTCCTGAGAATTATCTTCTTTTCCTTACATTGCATGTAAGCTTTCATTTTTCGGCAGATATATGTGCAATTGGGGGGAAAAAGACAAACAAACAAACTCACCGCTAAAATACTGTCAATTTCATTCTCTGTCCTCCAACGCAGACAATCAACCAACTGAGATAATTAAACACCATTAGAAAAGATTAAAAGCGCACAGATAAATATGATTTTAAGTATTTAACTAGAAACATTCTAATTGAAGTAAATAGACTTAACCATTTTTTGGGCTTTTGAGACATTCCAGTCCCTTGCTTTAAGAAACCGCAATAAAGTGTCAGTTGGATTTCCCTGGTGCACATTCTGGAGATCACAAGACCAAATATACATTAAATTTTGATTTATGCCAATCATGAGCAAGTACACATACACCAGTGTTATTAAAAGCGCAAGGCGCACCTAGGCCCAAAAGGTCCCGGAGCCTAGGTGCGCGCCTCAAGGCGCAAGGCGCGCGCCTAAGTAATGTGAGGCGATATTTGTATGTATAATTTTTCAATAAGAAAGAGGAAGATGTATATTCTTCTAATCATTTTGTTTTGAGTATTTTTTAATATTTTGACCAAATTATGACAAAACATTCATAAATTATTGCACTCAATTAAATTTATATACATCACTAATTTCATAACTAAGTTGTTATAATAACTAAGATATTAATATTTACTTATATTGTCTTATGTACAATTTTGTTATTGACTAGTATAATCTTTTAGTTAAAATTATGTCCCCAATAATTATAAATGTATGATCTATTATTAATTATTATGGCAAACATTTGTATTTTTACAAAATATAATTTTTTATTATAATTTTTAACGATCCCAACAAATTATTTAAGAGTCATGTCAAAAGTAAATAAATTAAATTATGAGATTTATTGTTATTCTTCTTCTTTTTAACTCTTTCTACTGGAAAAAAAAAAAAAACCAAAAACAGTAAAAAAAAAAAGAGCTTTAATCAACGAAATTGGGTCAAAAATCAAGATTTTTGGCATCAGGCGCCTAAGGCGCGCCTCACTCATTGGCATCAGGCGCGCGCCTCATCGACTAGGCGCGCGTCTGATACACGTCGCCTTGCCTGGACACCCTCTAGGCGCAATAGCCAGCGCCTCTACCTAGGAGCGCCTTTGATAACACTGACATACACACATGCAGGCATGCTGTGGAATTAGCAACTTTTGCCATCTAGTTATACTTATACTAAATCTGAAAATGGAAGGAACCTGAACTGTCAATAAACCAAGTCAGTAAAAGATCGATTCAAAGATCTCAACTCAACTTTAATTCATCCTAGGGAATGAAAATGTCCAGAAAAAAAACCGAAAAAATAAAAAGAAAGAAACGCAAATCAATGATTGAATATCAAAATGGCACAAGTACATAATCACACTTGAATAGAAAAAGATAAACTATAAATCAGAAATTCAGAGCAAACTTGATAATCTTCAATGGAGATAAGGTTCACAGCTTACAATAATCTGAAAACTGATAGATCAGAACCAAGAATGAAAAAGACAACTATGGTACAAACCCAGATCAATTTCATCACAAAACTAATTTTTCACGTAATCTAAGCTTAAGAGAAAAAATATAATCACACACGCACAAAAAAAATGATCGGATTAGTTTCAGTCAACTCCAAGATTATTACTTTTTTGGCAGATCTTTGACTTATTTCCTCTCTTTCTATTACTTTTCTCAGCATCCAAACCAAAAACAGATCAAATGAACTTATAGAAACAAAGTGATACTAACCTTAAATGTCTCCTTGAGTGAGTCATCCACTGCAAAAATCAGAACCCAAAAAAAAAAAAACATTAAAAGAAGTTCTTATTATTAATCAAATAAGAAGATAAAACAAAAATGTAAAGTGAAGTAAAGTGAAAAAAAAAAATCATTTTTTTAAAACTCACCGTCTTCCATTAAAGTCTGAAACTGCTTGATTTCTTCTTGATGAGCCATACCCATTTCCTCTTTTGCACTTCTCTTTGGTTTGTAAGCAAAAAGCTATAAACTTTGCTGTAAAATCTTGAGAAAACAAGCCGGGGTCTGCTTCAATTTTCTGCTTTATCGTCTATTTATTGAATGCAAATGGGAAATGATTTGAAACATTTCACTCCTAGCTTGAGCAACATTTATGCTTATATAGAGAGAGGAATTTTGGAATCTACATTTGTTACTAATCAATGACTAAAAATAGAAAGATTCTTATTTATGTAAATTAATTAAGTTGAATAATTTTGTATCTTTTTTATTTTAGAAAGGGGTACAACTCCATTGGCCATTAATAAATAATATAATTTTCTTTTAAACTTAAATCTTATGATACTAATTATATATTAATAAAATTATGTGCCATAAGCAGATTAATTTTTTTAAAAAATAAAAAAATTATTCTTAATAAGTAGGTGTTAAATTACTAACAAGTAGCAATCATGTACAAATTCATATATCATAAATATAAAAGATATTATTAAATGTAATAGATTTTTTTTTTTGAAACTCGTAAATTGAATATATACTACCTAATTATTACATGTAATAATAATTGAAAATTTTGTTAAGGGATGTGGTTTGGTGGTGTAGGGTTTTTGAGATCCTATGTTCGAATCCAGAGAGTGCGTTTCTTGTAAATTCTTAGGATATGCGAAAGTTTTACCTACTCCGCTTAAGTCCGAGAGGAATGGTTTGGCGGCGACTCCAAAAAAATTTATATTTAATACAATTATTTTTCAACTTATCAAGCATATGGTTGGAGACCATACATTTTTGATGAATTTACAGCCGTTTGATTTGGTAGGGTCCACTTTGGTGAGTGGGGTCACATAGGCCGTAGCGTGTCAATTGCATATGATATGATGTTAATGGAGAACAGGTTTTGGCAATGGGAATGGGAATATATATTGAAAAGAGGAATATTTTTTCAATGGTAATAAAATAAGAGGAGATATATCCAAGATTTGTTAATAAAATAATATAACAATATAAACAAATAGGGGTGATCACGGTTTCAGGTCAAACCGCACCCCAACCCGAACCGCACCACGCGGTTTGAAAAAAAATTAAAAATGATTTTGGGTCAATCGGAACCGAACCGCAAATTTCTGGTCGGTGTGCGGTTTTGAACCAACTGCAACCCGAACCGCCCAAAATCGTAAATTTTGACTCAAACCGCGACCCGAACCGCCTAAACCGCCGACCCGTGTTCAAATTAGATATTATTTTATAATTTTCTTCTTCTTTAACCATGAAATTTAAGATATTTAATGATCATATGACAATATGTAATGTCAAAATGAAAATTATGTATTTTTTTCTCTTTTATTATTATGTGAAAACACACAAAATTTCCTTGAAAAAATTTATAATCCAAACCGTCGACCCGAATCGCCCAAATTGCTAAACCGCCAACCCGAACCGCCGCGGTTTTCTTTATCAAATTTACGGTTTCGGTTTCTAATTTCCCAAACCGCCAACCCGCGCGGTTTGAAGTGAAAAACGAAAAAACCGACCCGAACCGCACCGCGAACACCCCTATAAACAAAATATATCACTTAGTTGACGGTGGAAATATATTAACTTTATTTTACGAGTGTTAATTTTTTTCACAGTTGATTAATTTTAAATTAAATAAACACAAAAAAAAAAAACAATACACATATTTTCCCGCTCCTTTATCTTAATATTTTATGAATGACATCAAGCTTTATGAGCGGATTGATATGTTTAAGTGCGTTTTGCAGGTCAAAATAATATCAAGACTCAACGGATTTAACGATAGATGAAAACAACAAAATACGGAGTAAAACGAGCCATATTTTGGATTCAAAACGCGCGTCCCGACTCTGGACAGTGCGTCGAGACGCGCACCTTCACAAATTGTGACCAGAGAGATGTAATGTTGGGCTCATCGCGACGCCCAGCATGCAGTGCCGTGATGCGCCAATCGCAAGTGATGTGTGTTGCGACATGCATGAGCGCGTCACAACGTGGAAGTCATCCTCAATTCGTGAGTGTTCGATTTTTGACATGGAAACGCTCACAAGGCCTCTTATTTAAGTACAAATTCGTCACAAAACCTAAAATCAAGTCTCATAACATATTTTGGAGTCCCATAACATAAAAGAACGCTTAGAGCATGACAAGGACGAGTTCTTTAGCTAGTGCTGGAGTTTGAAGGCGAAGACTGCAACGAGAGTTTTTTCTTCCATTTTCTCTCTAGTTTATCTTTTATGAGTTATTCTTTTATATTAATAATGATTAGCTTGTATCTATTGAACATTATGAGTAGCTAATTTATTAAATCTAGGGTTCTAATAGATCTTGAGCATGTTTAATTAATTATT
The DNA here is from genome assembly GCA_019454045.1 of Zanthoxylum bungeanum. Classification (NCBI taxonomy): domain Eukaryota; kingdom Viridiplantae; phylum Streptophyta; class Magnoliopsida; order Sapindales; family Rutaceae; genus Zanthoxylum; species Zanthoxylum bungeanum. The sequence continues at coordinate 36,545 of SKCR01021011.1, forward strand.
TGCATATTTATTCCTTGTGCTTGAATGCTTATTTTATTTGTTGGCCAACAATAAATTAGTCTTGGTAAATCCTTAGGAACTCAACAGAGGGAATTCGGGTTAGCCGTGAGAATAATAATGTGTGATCTTATTCGTTGAATAGATTTCCTTACAGGATTGACATATATCTAAAAGGCATACGTAGCCAATATAGACATATAGTTAATTGATTTATTCTGAATATATTTACATGACAATCGAAAGAGGCTTGTGAATAATTTAGTGTTGTAGGTTAATAATTAGTAATAGCAACCCAATTGAATGAAAATATTTGGAGACATTACGTGCATGCTTAGGTGAATTGCATCCATAGGTTCTTCTATGTATAAGGTTTTCCCAGCGTGTGTTATTTGTTTTTATTTACTTTTCAATTAAAATCATTAAACTAATTCTCTTTCTTAATAGTTTAGTTTAAGTTAAATAGGTTAATCTTGATATTAATAAGATAAATATTAAGTCCATCTGGGTACGATATTCAATTTTCTGCCACTATATTACTTGAATGATATGAGCGCTTGCGTACTATATTTATAAAATCACGATCAAGTTTTTGGCAGCTTTGTCGGTCACTTAATTTATTTTTCTTTATTAATATTAGGACAACAATCTACTTGCTTAGCTAAAACACACCTCCTTATTTATTTTATTCTTTTTTTTTGTTTTTATTTATTTCAAGTGGTCGAAGTAATGGAGTACCAATAGGCGATGGAGGCATTAAGAGTCATATAAGAGGTGATGCTACACCCCATGTCGGTGAGACACAATCATATTTTCTTAGGCATGTTATCCTGGCCAACAACTATCAATGGATGTCAGAGATAAGTAACAGGATGTATGCTCAAGTCTTTCATAGCACAATGATGAGATGTGAGATATATGGGGATAACCACCCTAGTTATCATTGCACGTTCAACTACAATCCAGGGTGGCAAAACCAGCAGAATTTTACATGGCATAACAATGAAGGTCTCGCATATCCAATTGAATCAATATATCTCGTGTACCCACTGCAAGCTCAAGAATTCCCTCAAGAACCAAAACCATCATTGGAGGACTTTCTTATGCAGATTACCAAATTGAACAACGAAATCGTGAAGAATATTACTAGATTAGAAGTAATGGTACAGAGTCATACGACACCCTTAAACATGGAATTTGGTTACTCGAGCCAAATGATATAAAAAGCTTTCCCAAGTAACACATAAGACAACCCCAAAAGAGGGAAAAAATTCGACAATGTCATTTTAGCCTGCTATGAGGAAGCACAAATAGATGAGACACTCATAACATCCACATCAATAAAGCAATATGAGGGTGTTAGCATAGACATAATAAATTATGACATTTAAGATACATTTATGTTACACTCTCAAATTGACAGTCTTGAAGCATGCATCACGCAGATGTCTGATGAAAAACTAAACAAAGAAATTCAAAAGTACATCAATGAGGAAGTGATAGAACAATGAGTTAGGAAAAAATAGTTGTGTGAGCCTATTGAAAACTCATGACACAAGGGAACACATCGTAACATGAGGAAATTATCATTATTGATACCGCCTATAAGCTTGACATAATGACACTATCATTCCAAGTCCAACATCCTATAAGATCTCCTGATGATCTATTATTCCAGTCAAGGTCTCCAAATAATAAATATTTGAAGAAGATGACATGGGCCTTGATTAGAGAAGATCATTATTTGCCATCACATTTTTGGAAGAGGAGCTTGCACGGTAATACACATAGCATTAACCTATCTAGGAAATCCAAAGCCACATTGAAGCCTCATTGAATGAAGATCTTCAAAGAATGTCTGACTAAAGACTTTAAACTTAGCGCTAGTTAATTTTTGTTTTCTTTACTTTACTTTCATTTTATTTTATTTTTATGTGCTATTTGCGTGTGAATAGTTTGCATGTTTATCTATGCAGTTACTAGAGCAACCCACACAGCCCGCACAATAAAATTCTAACCAGCATGAGCCTGATCAACTCCATGTATGGTAGTGTTGTTCCTAACTATTTATTTCATTATGTTTATCTTACATTAAGGACAATGCAAGTTTTAAGTTTGAGGGTGTGTGCATGTTAGTGTTAGTCATACTATTTTACATATTCTTATAAAAAAAATCGATTTTTTTTAGTTCCTATGTAGTGAAACATAAGTCTAATGATGAGTTTATTTGCTTTAGGATGAACTCTTAGAAACGATAAGTGCCCCATTGAATTTTATCTGATCCTTTGAGTAGGTGATTTATGTTAGACTCGTAAGCACTTAAAAGTAGGTTTCTAATAGTAAGAACCTAGGTAGTTGATAAAGTGACTAGTTGAGAAAGTTATTTGACGATGAAGGACCGTTTGCTTAGATATTTGTCTTTATTAATAATTATTTATGATATATGGTATGGCTAGAGCAAGAAAAAATCTTTTAAAAAATGATGAAAATGCCAAAAAAGATACTCATGGGCGAGTGTTAGGACTAGGGGTGGGCAAAAAAACCGACTGAACCGAATTTACGGTTTTTTATCTAACGGTTTGGTTTGCGGTTTGGATTGGCTCACCCCAAACGATTTATGGTTCGGTTCAGGAGATAATCCGAACCGCACCTGTTAAACCGAACCGAACCGTTATAATTAAAAAAATTATATATTTTTATAAAAAAAAATTTGTATTTTTCTTTTAATTTTATTCTATGTTTTCTTTTTATTAGTATGTTAATACTTTTATTCTTAAATTTTTTGTTAATATATTTATTTGTTAATACTTTTATTCTTCAATTTATTTGTTAATACTTTTATTCTTAATTTTTTTTGTTTTATGGTAGCATCATTATTCTTGAAAGTAAGATGTTGGATTTGTCTCTTAATTAGAATGATTGTAACATCATTATTCAATGTAATTTTTAAAAAATACAATAATTAATTGTGCCTCACTTTTCAATCCTTTATGGAGTGCATGTGTTCCATGGAGTCACAACTTACACCATAACACTTCATACTATTTGTTTGATAGACTAGTTTTTTTTTTGTCTTCACTTAAGTGGATGAAAATTGTTTTAAATATAATAATCCGTAAACCGAACCGAACCAATCCGTAAACCGCTGGTTTAAAAATTTTTCAATCCGAATCAATCCGTTTTTTAATGGTTTGGTTTGAGAGATAAAAAAATCCTAATCGTAAAATATGGTTTGGTTCGGTTTTTAGCAAAAACCGAACCAAACCGAACCGCGCCCACCCATAGTTAGGACCACCATGAGAAGAAATTCTACCTTAAATGGTAGATGAGTCAAAAGATAAAGAAAAGGGAAGTCATACCATATCTAGCTTAATAGGCAAATATATAGTACTTTTTGAGATATTTAGATTGGTTTGACTCATCAGATGCCAATTTTTTTAGAGGAAATCACCGAGTTGGCTTTCTTAGGATTCGAGCTGTGACCAGACCTTTTCACAAACACACTGTAAGTCTGACTTAGATGATTTATTCAAGAACTTGGATTTGAGTTGTGTTAGGTACTTTGAAGGTTTTTTGATATACATTCTTTCAGGACAATATTATGTGTAACTATCAGGACTGGTTTATTAGTTTTTATATTTTTGCATGATTGCATGTGTGTGCTAAATGATGTTTGTGGATGTCGTTGTTGTAAGCCCTCATGAGACTATAACCCATCCACTAGGACCGTCTAGGGGTTTAAATACTTGTTGCATACGTTAAATGCAATCGTGATCCTTACGAAAGTGGCTTAGGTCAACTTATGTTAGTAAATTTATGTTATGTTATTTTTATTTGTTTTGCTCGAGGAATAGCAAAATGTTAAATTTGGGGGTGTCATAAGCTGTTAAATACACATTTTCCCGTCCCTTTATCTTAATATTTTATGGGTGATATCAAAATTTTTGAGCGAATTGATGTATTTTGGGTGCGTATTGCAAGTCAAAATAATATGAAGACTCAAAGAATTCAATGAAATATGAAAACAGTAAAATACAGAGCAAAACGACCATATTTCGGAGTCAAAACGCGCGTCCTGACGCTGAACAGCGAGTCATGACGTGTGTCTTCATAAATTATGACCAGAGAGGTAATGTTGGGCGTGTCATGACGCCCAACATGTAGCGTCGTGGCACGCCAATCACAAGTCATGCGTGTTGCGACGCGCGTGAGCTCGTCACAACGTAGAAGTCATCCCCAATTCATCCAAGACTCGATTTTTGATAAGGAAACACCCACTGGACCTCCTATTTAAATACAAGTTCATCTCAAAACATATAATCAAGCCTCATAATGTGTTTTGGAGTCCCAGAGGAATGCCTAGAGCAAGGCAATGACGCGTGCATCAACTGATGTTGGAGTTTGAAGGCTGTGGATGCTGGATTTCGCCCGAGGTCCAAAATCGAGAATTTGTAGGTTGGGGGCACTAGGGATCCTGTAAAACAAAGGTAGAGTGAGCGTGAGTAAACTACCCACCGGTTTGGTGGGCGCCGGGGGCACTCCGACGCTCAAGTCAATAGTATGAAATGAGCAGTGAATAAGTAAAATGTGAAAGCAAGGTTTGCTATTACCTTAACCTTCTTTGGGTGGCCGTGAGGGCGGAGGAAAGTTTTTAGGAAATGTGAAGCTCTGAGAGCTTGTGTCAGAGAATATAGGCTTGTATGAGAGTGGAGAAGCTTGAATACCTTACACCTCGAATTATGCTTCTATTTATAGGTGGAGAAATATGATTTCTTTGGTTTAGCACATGGGAACGGGGTCCCCATAACATGTTTAAAACGTAAACTTTCGGTGATCATGAATCTCTGCATGTGGAGGATACGTATCATGTTTGGGAAAATAGGGAAATAGTTGGTAATGATTTGTGGTATGTCTATATTCTGTTTCTTGGCTTGGCTTTATGTGTTAATCTTTATCTGCAAGTGGAATAAGGTTTCTTTGGGCTTTACCCTAGGCTTTTTGGTATTCAGACTCTCAGCTGGACCTTTGTCTATGGGCCTTATTCGGTATTGGGTTCGAAGTGAAAAGACGGTTTTGCCCTCGGCCCAATTTTAGCCCGTACAGTTTGTCCCCTACTCTCTAAGTCAAAAAGTCTTTTGATTTAGAGAGTATTTCTATATATGTGTCATATGAAACAAAATGTAAGAGCATGTGCCAAGAATGCATGGCTGTAAGCATTACCTTCTGTCGTCTGTGTCAATACATGGTTCAACATGGTTGCTAAAATCTCTTACATATTTGAACAGCCGTATAATCGTTGGAGTTTTCTAAATATGCAGTACATGCTTCAGGAACTTGATTCGACATGAATCCATATGAGTTCCCTGGTAGACTGAACTTGAGGAAGGTTCAGGAACACACGACTTGAGTCGTCTGGACCAAGAGTAGTCCATGTCTTCTATTTGACTTGGCATGAGTCTATAAGGGATGTTCCTGGTTGACTGAACCATATGAAGGTTCAGGAGTATACTTCATTCGACAGACGTCATCTGGACAGAGGAAGAAGTCTTTGACTTGACTTGACATGAGTCTATGTGGGATGTCCTCGGTCGACTGAACCAGTTGAAGGTTCAGTTCATTTCATACGACATGTGTCGTCTGGACTATGAAAGTCCATGTCTTCAACTTGACTCGACATGAGTCATGGGGGATGTCCCCGGTCAACTGAACCAGATGAAGGTTCATGAGTTCATTTCATACGACATGTGTCGTCTGGACTATGAAATTTCAAGTCTTCAACTTGACTCGACATGATTCTTATGGGGGATTTCCCCGGTTGACTGAACCAGATGAAGGTTTAGGAGTTCATTTCATACGACATGTGTCGTCTAGACTGTGAAAGTCCAGGTCTTCAACTTGACTCGACATGAGTCTATGGGGGATGTCCCCGGTCGACTGAACCAGTTGAAGTTTCAGGACTTCATTTCATACGACATGTGTCGTCTAGACTATGAAAGTCTATGTCTTCAACTTGACTCGACATGAGTCTAATGGGGGATGTCCCCGGTCGACTAAACTAGATGAAGGTTCAGGAGTTCATTTTATACGACATGTGTCTTCTGGACTATGAAAGTCCAGGTCTACAAATTGACTAGACATGAGTCTCATGGGGATGTCCCCGGTCGACTAAACCAGATAAAGGTTCAGGAGTTCATTTCATACGACATGTGTTGTCTGGACTGTGAAAGTCCAGGTCTTCAAATTGACTCGACATGAGTCTATGGGGGATGTCCCCGGTCGACTGAACCGGTTGAAGGTTCAAGAGTTCATTTCATACGACATGTGTCGTCTGGACTATGAAAGTCCAGGTCTTCAACTCGACTCGACATGAGTCTCATGGGGATGTCCCCGGTTGACTGAACCAGATGAAGGTTAAGGAGTTCATTTCATACGACATGTGTCTTCTGGACTATGAAAGTCCAGGTCTGTAAATTGACTCGACATGAGTCTGTTGGGTTTTCTAGGTCAAATCAAGATCAATTAAGCATATAAACGTGTGAATACAACAAAGTTAAAGTAGCAGAAATACTCACTTGATCGGCTTTGCTATGCGATGAACACAAAAAATTTCTGCTCCAAGATTTTCTCTTTGTGTTTCGGTCAACCCCTTGGTGTGTGGATCTTCAAGCTCCAAGCTTTGTGAATGATTCCATGCTCATGAATAGGTTTCCCTATCACCTTTGTAAGACTCCTTAGATGTGCCAGCATCATTGAAAAAATTGCAACAATTTTTCTATTTCCCTTGTGTAACTCTCGGCCATGAGAGAAAAATGGAGAAGGAGAGAAAGACTTCCAAAACCGTGAGGAGTGAGAGAGAGAGGATGAGTGTGTTCTGTGTGTGATGATTCAAAAGAAAGTCATATACCAAATAATAAATAAATGGTAAAAGTCAATCAATCCATCACACAAATGTGTTGCACAAGCAACCATCAAATCCCATCAACTTCCATCAACCAAAAAGTGAGGTGAAAGACAAGTGATGTGACTTGATTCAAAATGCGAGTGGGCCCGCAACACATCCCGGGCTCGGGTTCACTAATTCCGAATTAACGAATTTTCCGTTGCGACGTAATTAAATCAAATTTAATTAAATAATTATGCCTGGCAAAATTACTATTAACGTCGCTCGCGATTTAATTCTAAATTAACTCGTTTGCCCGAATTAAAATTCAATTTTAATTCTGCCTCGAAATCTAATTTCTTATAATATATCGAATATATTATTTTATCGATTAATTCCAAATTAATCGTTCTCTCTCTTTAAATAATATTTTATCCCAAATAAAATATCTCCTTAATTAATCCTAGATTAATTTTCTTTCTCTTATAATTAATCCCAGATTAATTGTGTGCGAGTCATACTCCATCGGTGAATCTCCGGGAAGCGACCCATGAGATCCATGGATATGTTGGCAGTAAATCTGATCGTCGGACTATCTGAACACGTACGTACCTAGTACTACATTTTTACCGATTTATAAGACATGGTTGGCTTCTAGCAAAGCACCGTACCTACCTAATTCTCCAGAAATATTCTTAAAGGAATATGTAATCTATATCAGGCGTAGTATACGTAGTATTGCGTATTGCGATCCAGTATCGGATGTCACATGTTAGGCCTGAGGCTGGAATTGTGTCTGCCCCATACGAAGCACATGTCGGATCTCTGGTAACTAGTCTCTATAATCGGATAAGCATGACCTAGTCATATTATCCCGATAGCTGCAGCATATAAGAGCCAGTTTTGTATCCTACGTGACCATCATCTCCATATGACTGAAGTGATACTTCCATCTTGACATCACACCCAATACACTACGATTCTCAATAGACCCAGAAGAGGCGTACACAGAACCTGTTAAAACCCTGGATGACCAAAACCAAAGTATATTGATTGTCGCAAGTATTAGCGATGCAAGTCTCAGGTTAAGACCAAATACACCTACCCTGATTCGGACTTCCATAGACACATAGTCATACTACCAATGGAATTCTGAGGAGTCTATCCAGAGCGAAGCTGTTTCCGTACCATCGGTAAACACAACCTTCTATCACACTTGCATAAGTATCCAATACTTAAATATATGAGAACTATGTCATTATGCTCCCACAATGCGCACACGTGCAATACTAGTCTATTCTGCATTATCGATGTCCAATCTCGATAATACTACGACTATGGATGTTTTAATGATTAAACCTTAGTGGATTAATATTGTCTCAAATCTTATTAATCCGGAACTAATCATATGGACTTTTATCATTTATATATCTCGGTAATCCAATTAAAAATGATAAAAGAGCAATGTCCTTTGTCACATAGTTAATTTGTACAACAACACCATGTTCTGTACAAATGGTGATGTTGTGGGTCATAATTGTCCAATAGAGTCTCATGGGGGATGACCCCGGTCGACTGAACCAGATGAAGGTTCAGGAGTTTATTTCATTCAACTTGACTCGACATGAGTCTATTGGGGGATGTCCCCGGTCCACTGAACCAGATGACGGTTCATGAGTTCATTTCATACGACCTGTGTCGTCTGGACTGTGATAGTCCATGTCTTCAACTTGACTCGACATGAGTCTCATGGGGGATGTCCCCGGTTGACTGAACCAGTTGAAGATTCAGGAGTTCATTTCATATGACATGTGTCATCTGGACTATGAAAGTCCAGGTCTTCAACTTGACTCGACATGAGTCTCATGGGGGATGTCCCCGGTCGACTGAACCAGTTGAAGATTCAGGAGTTCATTTCATACGACATATGTCGTCTGGACTATGAAAGTCCAAGTCTTCAACTTGACTCGTCATGAGTCTCATGGGGGATGTCCCTGGTCGACTGAACCAGATGAAGGGTCAGGATTATCTTTCATGCGTCATGTGCTATCTGGACCGAGGAAGTACAGGTCTTCAACTTGACTCGACATGAGTGTTGAGTCGAGAGAAAACTACTTCCTTTTTGGTCTTCTATTGATTTTGTGTCGAATGCTTAGTCTTAAATTGATGTTGTGTCGAATGCAACCTCCTTTTGGTGTATTTCATTAGGCGTTATGTCAAATGGTGAGAAGATCTTATGTCAAGCCCTACATGGATGTCGTGTCAAATGGATACACCAAGGGTACTGATCTTTCGCTTGACGTGGTGTCGAGTTGCACAAAGTTCTTAGATCTATCTTTCCAAGAATATCTTGTCGAGTGAAAAGAATTCTGGTATCCACCTCAATTGGCATCGTGTCGAATGGCGAGAATAACTGTTTGTTCCATGGATGTCGTGTAACGTTTACTAACATTACACTCGACGTGGTATCGAATGGTTATGCAACTTGTATCAGGTATTGCTTAAATGTCGAATCGACTGATTGCACCATTGATATCAACCTCACACTTGATGTAGTGTCGAGTAATTATATTACACGTGTTTAGATTTTCGATGTTGTCGTGTCAAATTGGAATGCTACTGGTGGAAAGCATTTCGTTGATGTCGTGTCGAGTGAGAAATATTTAATTGTGACAAGCCTGATTGTAATTCTTATCTCCATTTGACGACAACAAATTAAAGAATTCAAGATCTTCCACGTGTCACTAAATGAAGTAAACCCTAATGCGAATAACGAGGCACCTTTTTGGCTGGAAAATGAAGCGCCAAAATGTAGTATAAGAGAGACCTCATGGGTTCATTTGCCTCATTCACAAAGATCCACGAGTTGAGAGAAAAGCTTCAAGGCTCCAAGGTATCCTTCAAAACTTTCTTCGTGTTCATCTTTTACTTTGAATGTTCATAGAGTAGCTTCAAATTGTTCTTAGCCAAATTAGGTTGTATGATCTTTTGAATTGTAGTGTTGTTGGTGGATTTGTGTTTGTAGATTTGAGTAGGAGTTTGATCCATATGAAATCAATTTTCTAAAAATTATTTGTTTGTATGTTTGTCGAGTGAAATATGTCGATTGGAGAATCCTTAGAGAACTTGGGAGCTCAAATATATAAATATGTTGAAGTATCCTCAAGTGAGTCGAGTGAAAATAGATCACTTCGAGAATGGTCGCATCAAGATCTTACTGAGGTCCGTCCAGTTACGGTATTGTCGCATGAAACTTCTATGGATGCAATGTTGGGAAGCGGCCGCGAGTGCGCAGCGGAAAATTAAAATTATTATGTCGCTTACCATTTGCCCAAGACCCATTTGTTTTTATTATTCTACAAGCCTAAGCATGTTACTATATATTCTACACATAAAACTCATAAAACATGCAAAGAACATAAACCTAAACATGCTAACTATCATAAGAACTCTAAATAAAATAAAGAAAGAAAAAGACTTACTTGAATCGTAGACTCCTCCAGTCCTCCCTCCAATCTACAAGCTTTTCTCGAACTCAGCAAGCTCTTCCACGTTCCAAAGAGCCACCCAAGTGTGTGGCCTCCAAAGATGCACACACCAAAGCTAAAACTCAACGGCAAGACTACGTCTTGAGTGCAAGGGTATTTTACCCTTGGTGCTAGCCTAGGCAAATACCTCAAAACTTTTAGCTCGAGGTTCCTCTAGTCAATTAGACTTAAGGATCCTCAAAATAAGTGGCTTACTCTTAAACTTTAGAGTTGCTCACTTATATAAACCCAAGATATGAAAGGTTTGGTGTAAAAATTTGTGAAGAATTCTTTGGGTTTATATAGTGCACCAAAGAAAACAAAATTAATTAAGAATCCGATGTGGGATAAAAGATAATTTAATCTTAGCCATTGGATCTTAATTTAGTGGTTTAATGAGATTATAAAACCCTAATAAGAGTTTGGGCCAAATTGGAATTCAAAACAAATAACAAAAAAAAAATTTACTATTCACATTACTATTCACGTCAATAGTGATTATTTTTTTTATTCCAATTCCCAAAGTGCCCCCATCGTCATTCACCAATCCCTAAGCCACTATGGAACCTCATAAATGATATGTTCAATAATTAAACACATTGAACCATTTATGAACAATTCCAACAGCAATCATATATGATGTTATATTTGTATTGTGCACTGTTAACCATTGATTTCGACTTTTTTGTGTGTGACCTTTTGGGTTCCCCTCAAGTTGGACATGAAATGATACGTGATAATTTAATCGATCATAAATTATCCTCTGATCAGATGGTCGTTCGATTTCAATGACCAAGGTTGACATCTAGTAACATGTCAAGGCCCCCAAATGAGAAGGAAAGATATATATACCCATTCTGTATTCGATTTACATATAATACGGTCTCTCGCCTCACTGTATCCCCACCTATTGACCTATGGTACAGAAAGTGTCTACCCATATGGTCAAAGGTATGATGTTGATAGTGTCATGAATCGTGCTAACCCAAGAATCTCACATGATTCTTCCGCTGTGGCCACAGTCTCAAGCACTGATCATACATATCAACCCGCGAACTGGAATACTACTCTTATAAGAAAATATTATCCGAGAGAGTGGAGATTCTCTGTTGTATCTTTACAAACTTCACGTGTTTCAACAAATGACCCAATCATACCCTTATGATCGGATCTTTTGAACAGGGGAAGGAGAATGTCAAATTTATTTGATCCACATATAAGATTGTAAAGACCTCAAATCTAAGGACTAGTCATATAATCGATACATGAAAGTTCTCACAGACACATAAGATAAACACTCCATATGAAAACTTTCGGCGGTCAGTTCGATGGACACGAGCAACGCATTCATCCATGTGATACACCAAGCGGACGGATCTCCGCTAGTAGCCTATGAGATCGGCTACCCCACTTAAGGGCGGATCATATCATCATGCTAGTCTCTCCGCTTTGTGAACGCCCATATTATTCACAAAACTATGACTATGAACATTTAAGTGTAATGATTCTCATAAGGCGTGGAAGCCATCGTCTTATTACTCCAAGAGCTTTATTACAGTGTTGATGATTCATATAAGTTATGTAAGACACGTATAATAAAGATTACCATTTTATTAATTAATGAAAATATTACAAATACATATACATATAGCTCATCCACAAGTTGGGTATAGGGCATATCCCTAACAATCTCCCACTTGCACTATAGCTAACTAGTATGAATATGGACATCATACTCTCGGGTGTGCCTATCATGCTTTTGTTGAGTCAGCCATTTAGTCAGAGAATTTGAAAGATTATCTTCTGTGGGTATTTTCTCTATAATAAATTCTTTTCTATCAACAATCTCCCCGATGAGATGAAATCGCCTGAGTACATGCTTGGATTTCTGGTGGGACCTTGTTTCTTTTGATTGAGCAATGGTGCCCGTGTTGTCACAGTACATCGTGACGCCATTCTTTATCGCTGGAAGCACTTCCAGCTCCGTGATAAACTTCTTTATCCAGATTGCTTCTTTAGCTGCCTCAGATGCTGCAATATACTCGGCTTCAGTGGTGGAGTCCGCTGTAGTTGACTGCTTTGAGATTTTCCAACCTACAGCACCGCCATTTAAAGTAAACAGATATCCTGTTTGCGGTCTACTGTCATCCTTATCGATCTGAAAGCTCGCATCACAGTAACCAATGACTTTCATCTCAGAACAATCTCCGTATGTCAAAAACACATCCTTAGTTCTTCTCAGATACTTGAGGATTGTTTTGACAGCTGCCCAGTGTTGCTCACCAGGATTTTCTTGATACCTGCTCGTTATGCTAAGAGCATAAGGGACATCAGGTCTTGTACATAGCATGGCGTACATGATCGATCCTATTGCTGAAGCATAAGGGATCCTACTCATACGCTCTCTATCTGAAGGAGTATGTGGACATTGCTCCTTAGATAATTTGATTCCATGACAAGTAGGTAAATTACCTTTTTTGGAATTTTCCATTTTGAACCTTTTCAAAACTTTATCTATGTACGTAGATTGAGAAAGTCCTAACAACCTCTTAGATCTATTACTTTAGATCTTAATGCCGAGGATGTAGGCTACTTCTCTCAAATCATTCATGGAGAAATTCTGAGATAATCATTGCTTGGTGGCTTGCTGTAGGCACTGAATTTTTGCATATAAGTCCCTATGATGAGTCTCATTTGGAGATACTACCTTTTAAGTCACGGAGGTCACGGAAAACGGACATCGGAAGGGGAAATTCAGAATAAACAAGGTTTACTATTTTCGTTCGTGCTGCGTTCGTGTATACGTTCGAACGCCAAACAGATTACGGGCGTTCGTGCTGCGTTCGAAGAGGCATTCGAACGTTGTCGGTAATTCTGGTTTTGCTGCTAGCCTCACATCAAGCCCAATTCACCCAAGCCTTGGCCCACACGCCCAAGCCCACTTAAAACACATATTTAACACATGGTGAAATCAAAACAAATCTAAAAATCACATACCAAATTAAAATAAACATTAAAGACAAATCAAATATATTAACTTCCTAACTAAACAAAATCACATACTAAATTAAAAAGATGTCATGCCTAATTAAAATCAATTATAACAAATTAAAGATATTGACTTCCTAATCTAAACCAAATTTGTCCCCCCTCAATCTTTGACTTTCCTTGCTCAACACTAAATCAAATCCCTTCCTTGTGAGATAAGGTGAAGCCCTAGCCATTCTCTATATAAACAACCCCTAACCAAGACATGATTCCTCTAGCTCATACACAAGACTTACACGAAAATCACAACACCAAGAGCCCTAGCCACTCACGGAAATAGCAAGAAGAAAAACACAAATAATTCTCTTCATCTCCCCCACTCCACAACCGAAAATAGCAGCCTCTAAACCTCCACACATCACCGAAAATACACCTCCAAATAGCAGCCCCTTTCCACCGAAAATAGCAGCCCCTACACCTCCTAAAACACGCCTGAACAGTAGCCCAAATCACCCTCAAAATAGCAACCAAATCCTCTTAAAACAGTCCTTAAAATCCTCAAAACAGTAACATAAGAACTGCATTTATAATCCTTAAAATAATCACACAAGACTGCACTAAAAACCCACAAAAACACTCGAAACAGTCCGTGGAAACGCCAAAATAGTGATCAGAAAATGTCACCGGAAGAGCAGCGAAATACGGTAAAAAAACAGCAGCAAAAGATGGAGAACGACGACTCAAAATAGTAAGACAACGAACGAGAGCAGTGAACCAGTGAACCGGAAGAGTTGCGGAGCATCCACCCTTCTGACTATCGTGTACCGTACATCCGAGAGGTGATTTAAAAGGTTAGACCTGAGGGCACTTTTCTCATTAGTTTATGTTCGTCTTTTGATTGTTTATTGAATTCTATTCGCATGAGAGTCGTTTGTGGATGCATGTTGTGGCTTGAATGAAATGGAAAATGTGTCGCCTCTTGTGGTATATAGGATGGAAACCCGGACATAAATTTCATAGCCAATTCCGAATGGACGGTAGTATGATCTGTACTCGAGATACAACTCCACGTACCACTTGAGTAAACGACACATTCTTTTGTTTTATGTTGCTTTGATTTATTTATTTTTCATTATTTGAATTCTACATGTTACTTTTGTATGTATGATACAATCGAGCGCATGGGCTTAGTAAGTCGGATTAAAGGTCCCTTATTTGGAGGGGTTAAAATCCTTTACCACAATGCTTTGCCGCGCCGGTTGATGTGTGTTCGGTTGGATATAAGATATGTTCAATCGGGCATACGAAGTTTGATATAATTGTCTTTATTTTTGTATGCATGATGTGATCAAGCGCATGGGCTTAGTAAGTGCGATGAAAGGTCCTCTAATTGAAGAGGTTAAAATCATTTACCATGATGCTTTGCCGCGCCGATTAACATATATTCGGTTGAATGTAAGATGTGTTCAATCGGGTACATGAAGTCTAAGGTTATTGTCTTTATTTTTATATGCATTGAGATAAGCGCATGGGCTTAGTAAGTGCGATGAAAGGTCCTCTAATTGAAGAGGTTAAAATCCTTCACCACGATGCTTCGCCGTGCTTCGTATTTCGCTATTTGCTTTTTATGTATGTATTGCGTCACATTTTGTGCATCAGGTCTGTTCCCGTTCGAACGCGTTATCGAACGCTATACAAACGCGAACCTTCTGTTTCCCGTTCGAACGTGTTTTACAAACGCTACTCGAACGCGCATGCATTTTGTTTCATCAGGTCTGGATCCGTTCGAATGCGTTATCGAACGTTATACGAACGCGAACCTTCTGTTTCCCGTTCGAACACGTTTTACAAACGCTACTCGAACGCGCATGCATTTTGTATCATCAGGTCCGGTACCGTTCGAACGCGTTATCAAATGCTACACGAACGCCAACCTTTTGTTTACCGTTCGAACGCATTTACGAACGCTACACGAACGCGCACACACTGAACTAAGTCTGTCTCATCATATTTCATGCACAATTGCCTTTTGGGTGATCTCCCTTGCATTATATAGCCAATCATATTATTTGTATTCCTGCATTTATCCATTCGATGTGTTCTTGGGATGATATTCAAGCATGATTAGGATGTTAGCATGTTATTTGGTTAATATTTTCATGAGATAGTACTCAAGCATGATTAGGTTGTTCTTAGTTTTCCCTATCATATGATTGAGAAATGTTCGTGAGATTGCCATGTGATGTTGCATGTTGTGATGATTAATTTCATGCATGTGGATTTAGATTAGGCCTGATTAAATTATTACACAAATCCTTTCATTACAAGTGACATAAGTAAGGGACCATTCTGAACCCAACGGTTTGAGGTCTTCCCTTGTGAGGGGTGAGTGCGGCCTTAAATCTCATTTTCCCGGTTCACACCGGGTGGCGACTCCATTATTCTCCGGTTTAGTCCCCCGTGGCTACTCCGTACTCCCAACCGGGCCGCGAGCCTGAGACATCATGCGTCACCCAGTTCCTGTGTCCCACAGTCTGGTGACTCCACTGGGGATAGAGAATCGGCCCCGAAATATTGTCTTGTAATGTTTGGATTTATGTTCTAATGGACTGTGTCTATAGTGGATAAAATGAGGGTTTAATCAAGGGCATCTTAAGGCTAGGTAATGGTTTGGTGTCTTTCTTCATTCACTACATTCCTAGAAGGAAAAGCTGTGAAGGCACCTATATGGCCATCTACCCTTAGCCTATTGTGATGGACTAATTTGGAGGACTCGTTGTTTATTCTTGTCACCAAGCGATAAGAGCCTAAGAGGCTAGGGTACTTAAGAGAGCCCCGCTCCACCCTCCCTCTGAGGAATCTACAACGGGAAATCCTTTTGACAGTCAGTCACACACCATAGCTCATTGGCACGTACCTTAGTGTATAAAAAAGGGTGCGCTCACTTGGTCGCTCGAACCATTGATTGGGGAGACCTAGTTATGGGCCATCCTTCGCCGGTGAGAGCCTTTGTCTACACTCTTGCAAACCCACCCATAGACCGAGTTTGTATGGATAAAGTAATAATTATTTCCTTGAATATGTGCTTGTGGACCATCCTCATTTGGATGCAGTTGGACTATTGTCAGAAATGCGAACTTGCTGGGCCATTTAAACTGGGGCGAGTTCGTACCTTATGACCATTAGGCCCAAAGCTTCTGAAATGTTGATGGGCCATTCTGTAGAAATCATTGTTTTATGTCTGCATTATCTTTCTTTTATGCTTGTGTTTGGGAACATTGCCGTTTGGATCCATTTGGACCATTTCTCATGGGATATGGGCTTATTGGGCCATTTAAAATGGGACAAGAACGTATTTTATGACGATTGGGCCAAAGGCTACTAAGTGATTGATGGGCCACTTTGTGATTGTGTTCGGAACATTACCATTTGGAATTAGTTGGGTTCCTTGCCATAAGATGTGTACTCGTTGGGCCATTTAAACTAGGACGAGTTCACTCCTATGACAGTTAGCCCAAAAGCTTCTAAAATGATAACGGGCCGATTTGTTTGAAAATTTTAGTTGATTTAGTATGTTATATATGTTACATGCATCTCATGCACCCCATGTATACATACATCATGTTAACCATTGTGTTCTAAAAGCCATCATAGATTCCCGTTGGGTTAGGGAATAGGGAAGACTCACCAAAAGACCGGTAACAGATATAAGTACATCCGATAATGAGGTATCCCGGATAGATCAGTTGGAAAATGGTTTCGCCAAGATTACCGAACAGTTGCAATCCTTGACCACTACCATGGCAAATATGGTTGTACCCCGTGCTGGGGGAAATTCTGAGAATGTGAGGCGCGAGGAGCCTCCAAATGGGTTGGGGGATGATATCCCCACTTTTGATGATGACATGACAGAGCATGCAACAGGCAGAGTGATTGGGTCTCAGGCAGAATTTCAGAAGCTTCGGGATCAAGTTGAAACAGTTACCCGCAAAATGAGGGGTAAACATGAAGAGTTGTTAGATTATGAGGCAATGACCTTCGGAGAACAGCTGCCAGCTCAGTTTAAAATGCCCGACATGGCCAAGTTTAATGGGAATGGAGACCCGAGAGTCCATCTGCAGCAATATGTCTCAGTCATGAGTTCAGTGGGCCTATCACAGTGCCAAGTCCAAAAGATGTTTGGGATGTCACTCGAGGGGGCACCTGTGGTTTGGTATCATAGCCTTAAGAATAAGGTTAAAGAAGATTGGAGGGAACTAGCGGATGCTTTTCTGAAGCAGTATGTTACAGACTTAGAAATTGACTTGTCACTCCGTGATTTGGAGAACACTAAGCAGAAGCCAGAGGAAAGTTTCAAAGAGTATGTGGATCGCTGGAGAAGCCAGCTTCTGAAAATACAGACTCGGCCTTCAGAGAAAGACCAAATTAAGATGATTATCAAGGGCACAAAGCCCTCTATTTATGGAAAGCTGAGGAGGATGACCTCCATGATTACTGATTTCCGACAGTTGAGAGAGACTGTTATGGATATTGAAGAAGAGGAGGCTGAAAACAGAAAGTTTTATGGCCAGAATAGAAGAACTTTCGGGGGGCCTACTGAGACCAAGCCCGCTACTGCTGAGGTCGCTACCGTCAGAAACAGGCAATTCTCCAACCTTGGTAGACCTTTGTCGAAGGTGTTTGAAAAGTTGCAGGGACATTCTACACCCTCCACCGCCACACATAAATATGAACCTTTATTGTCACTTCCACCAGCTACATGGCCATGACACCGACAACTGCACCCGCCTCAGGCATGAAATTCAAGATCTCATAGATTCCCATAAAATACCCAACCCATGAAAAGAACAACCCAACACACACAGAAACCCTCTACCAAACTACCACTCCGTTCACCACCCACCTACTACCAAACTACCACTCCGTTCCACCACCCACCTACATGATCAACTCTGAATTGTCCGAAACTTTTGTCCTCCAAACCCTCAACCACCAAGCTTCTTACATGGATGACAGTGAAGAACCATAGGCCGAGGAAGAAGGCAGTGCTGCGGATGATGGAGCTGTTCCTCCTAGTCTATTTGATCCAGTTTTTTTAAAGACATTGATTTTGTTACTTGTTCGAACTCTTTTCCTCAACGATAATAAAGACGTTCATTTCGCTGAATCTCTTCTGCAATATGAGTATATTTGAGAAAAGTATTCAACCTTGGTACTATGGAATCCAGTGATGAACACGGGGAACCTTCGAAATAAGTAAACAGAAAAGATAAGATAGACATTCAGAAATTGGGAAATATAGGCAGTGAAAATATCAGACTTGGAAGGGAATTAGTTCACCGAGCCGATCAACGTAGACATATTGAAGAAGTAGCTTGCCTGAGGAAAAGAAGGCTAAGCAGTCACCAAGAGAATTGACGGAAGACCTAACCCGACGGGATAGGAACATTCATTCATGCATACACCTAACACATTTTGCATCCTTTCGTGTTTGTTATGTTTTGTAATAACAGGTTTCAAAGGAGAAAAAAAAAAGCGTCGAATGCAAGCCAAGCAGAAGCAGTAACAGTACAATGTCAGCAGTCTTCAGGAATGAATCACATGGGCGAGGCCCATATCATTAGTATCAATCTGGGGGGGCGAGGCCCATATCAGTATCAGTTTGGGGGCGAGGCCCATATCAGTAGCAGTTAGGGCCGAGGCCCACTTCAGTATCAGTTTTGGGGATGAGTCCCAGGGTCGAGGCCCACATCACTATCAGTTTTGGGGATGAGTCCTAGGGTTGAGGCCTATTGCATCACAAGCCGAGAATGGCACTCCAAGAATGGAAACACAGTTCGGGAATGAACAAGCCGGGAATGGCAATCCAAGAATGGAGCAGAGTTCAAGAATGAACAAGCCGAGAATGGCAATCCAAGAATGGAGCAGAGTTCAAGAACGAACAAGCCGGGAATGGCACTCCAAGAATGGAAACACAGTTCGGGAATGAACAAGCCGGGAATGGCAATCCAAGAATGGAGCAGAGTTCAAGAATGAACAAGCCGAGAATGGCTATCCAAGAATGAAGCAGAGTTCAAGAATAAACAAGCCGAGAATGGCAATCCAAGAATGGAGCAGAGTTCAAGAATGAACAAGCCGAGAATGGCAATCCAAGAATGGAGCAGAGTTCAAGAATGAACAAGCCAGGAATGGCACTCCAGGAATGGAAATACAGTTCAGGAATGAACAAGCCGGGAATGGCACTCCAAGAATGGAAGCACGGTTCGGGAATGAACCACCTCACAGTAACGGTTCGGGAATGGACCACCTTACAGAAACAGTTCGGGAATGGACACCTCACAGTAACGGTTCAGGAATGGACCACCTCACAGTAACAGTTCGGGAATGGACATCTCACAGTAACGGTTCGGGAATGGACCACATCACAGCACGGTTCGGGAATGAACCAGGGGTCGCAGCACCTCACCACCCAGATCAACTCAGTTCGAAGTAGCAGGCAAGTTAGGCGGCAGCTGGCGAGTCAGGTAAGTGAAAATGCATTGCATAACTTTGATATGATTGTCACTGTTACACATTACACAAGTCCCATCAAAGTGGGGGCGACTATAATCACTGCATTTTTGCATATAAGTCCATGTGATGAGTCTCATTTGGAGATACTACCTTTTAAGTCACGGAGGTCACGGAAAACGGACATCGGAAGGGGAAATTCAGAATAAACAAGGTTCACTGTTTTCGTTCGTGCTGCGTTCATGTATACGTTCGAACGCCAAACAGATTGCGGGCGTTCGTGTTGCGATCGAAGAGGCGTTCGAACGGTGTCGGTAATTCTGGTTTTGCTGCTAGCCTCACATCAAGCCCAATTCGCCCAAGCCTTGGCCCATAAGCCCAAGCCCACTTAAAACACATATTTAACACATGGTGAAATCAAAACAAATCTAAAAATCACATACCAAATTAAAATAAACATTAAAGACAAATCAAATATATTAACTTCCTAACTAAACAAAATCACATACTAAATTAAAAAGATGTCATGCCTAATTAAAATCAATTATAACAAATTAAAGATATTGACTTCCTAATCTAAACCAAATTTGTCCCCCCTCAATCTTTGACTTTCCTTGCTCAACACTAAATCAAATCCCTTCCTTGTGAGACAAGGTGAAGCCCTAGCCATTCTCTATATAAACAACCCCTAACCAAGACATGATTCCCCTAGCTCATACACAAGACTTACACGAAAATCACAACACAAAGAGCCATAGCCACTCACAGAAATAGCAAGAAGAAAAACATATATAATTCTCTTCATCTCCTACACTCCACAACCGAAAATAGCAGCCCCTAAACCTCCACACATCACCGAAAATACACCCCCAAATAGCAGCCCCTTTCCACCAAAAACAGCAACCCCTACACCTCCTAAAACACGCCTGAACAGTAGCCCAAATCACCCCCAAAACAGCAGCCAAATCCTCTTAAAACAATCCTTAAAATCCTCAAAACAGTAACATAAAAACTGCATTTATAATCCTTAAAATAATCACACAAGACTGCACTAAAAACCCACAAAAAACACTCGAAACAGTCCGTGGAAACGCCAAAATAGTGACCAGAAAATGTCACCGGAAGAGCAGTGAAATACGGTAAAAAAACAGCAGCAAAAGATGGAGAACAACGACTCAAAACAGTAAGACAACGAACGAGAGCAGTGAACCAGTGAACCGGAAGAGTTGCGGAGCATCAACCCTTCAGACGATCGTGTACCGTACATCCGAGAGGTGATTTAAAAGGTTAGACCTGAGGGAACTTTTCTCGTTAGTTTATGTTCGTCTTTTAATTGTTTATTGAATTCTATTCGCATGAGAGTCGTTTGTGGATGCATGTTGTGGCTTGAATGAAATGGAAAATGTGTCGCCTCTTGTGGTATATAGGATGGAAACCCGGACATAAATTTCATAGCCGATTCCGAATGGACGGTAGTATGATATATACTCGGGATACAACTCCACGTACCACTTGAGTAAAAGGCACATTCTTTTGTTTTATGTTGCTTTGATTTATTTATTTTTCGTTATTTGAATTCTACATGTTACTTTTGTATGTATGATACAATCGAGCGCATGGGCTTAGTAAGTCGGATTAAAGGTCCCCTATTTGGAGGGGTTAAAATCCTTTACCACAATGCTTTGCCGCGCCGGTTGATGTGTGTTCGGTTGGATATAAGATATGTTCAATCGGGCATACTAAGTTTGATATGATTGTCTTTATTTTTGTATGCATGATATGATCGAGCGCATGGGCTTAGTAAGTGCGATGAAAGGTCCTCTAATTGAAGAGGTTAAAATCCTTTACCATGATGCTTTGCCGCGCCGATTAACGTATATTCGGTTGAATGTAAGATGTGTTCAATCGGGTACATGAAGTCTAAGGTTATTGTCTTTATTTTTATATGCATTGAGATAAGCACATGGGCTTAGTAAGTGCGATGAAAGGTCCTCTAATTGAAGAGGTTAAAATCCTTCGCCACGATGCTTCGTCGCGCTTCGTATTTCGCTATTTGCTTTTTATGTATGTATTGCATCACATTTTGTGCATCAGGTCTGTTCCCGTTCGAACGTGTTATCGAACGCTATACGAACGTGAACCTTCTGTTTCCCATTCGAACGCGTTTTACAAACGTTACTCGAACGCGCATGCATTTTATTTAATCAGGTCTGGATCCGTTCGAACGCGTTATCGAACGTTATACGAACGCGAACCTTTTGTTTCCCGTTCGAACGTGTTTTACAAACGCTACTCGAACGCGCATGCATTTTGTATCATCAGGTCCGGTACCGTTCGAACACATTATCAAACGCTACACGAATGCGAACCTTCTGTTTACCGTTCGAACGCGTTTACGAACGCTACATGAACGCGCGCACACTGAACTAAGTCTGTCTAATCATATTTCATGCACAATTGCCTTTTGGGTGATCTCCCTTGCATTATGTAGCCAATCATATTATTTGTATTCCTGCATTTATCCATTCGATGTGTTATTGGGATGATATTCAAGCATGATTAGGCTGTTAGCATGTTATTTGGTTAATATATTCATGAGATAGTACTCAAGCATGATTAGGTTGTTCTTAGTTTTCCCTATCATATGATTGAGAAATGTTCGTGAGATTACCATGTGATGTTGCATGTTGTGATGATTAATTTCATGCATGTGGATTTAGAAGCATGATACTCTTGGAAATAAGTATTACTTAGGCCTGATTAAATTATTACACAAATCCTTTCATTACAAGTGACATAAGTAAGGGACCATTCCGAACCCAACGGTTTGAGGTCTTCCCTTGAGAGGGGTGAGTGCGGCCTTAAATCTCATTTTCCCGGTTCACACCGGGTGGCGACTCCATTATTCTCCAGTTTAGTCCCCCGTGGCTACTCCGTACTCCCGACCGGGCCGCGAGCCCGGGACAGCATGTGTCGCCCAGTTCTTGTGTCCCACACTTGCATCATGGGAATATCATTCTCGATGATTAATATGTCATCGACATATAATACAAGAAATACAACAACACTCCCACTGCTTTTCCTGTAAACACAAGGCTCATCTACATTTTTGATGAAGTCAAATTCTTTGATTGTCTCATCAAATTGTATATTCCAACTTCTGGAGGCTTGCTTGAGTCCATAAATGGATCGTTTAAGCTTGCATACTTTATTATGATCATCCTTAGATGCAAACACCTCAGGTTGTGTCATATAGACTTCCTCTACGAGGTTCCCATTAAGGAAAATTGTTTTGACATCCATCTGCCAAATCTCATAATCAAAGTGTGCAGCTAGTGCCAGTAAAATTCGAATGGACTTTATCATTGCAACAGGTGAGAAGGTTTCGTCTTAGTCAATTCCTTAGATTTGTCTATAACCTTTCGCCACCAACCTAGCCTTATAGGTTTGGATGTTGCCTTCTGCATCAGTTTTACGCTTGTAAATCCACTTGCAGCCTATGGGTTTTATCCCTTCAGGTGCATCTACCAAGTCTCAGACTTGATTCTGATACATAGAGTCTATTTCGGATTTCATGGCCTCAAGCCACTTGACAGAATCAATGTTACACATTGGTTCGTAATAACTGGTGGGATCGTCATTATCAATGACCTGATCATGTTCCTCATCAATATGGAAACCATATCTTTCAGGCTCATATCTTTCCCTACCAGACCTTCTGAGTTCATAACCTTGTGGTTGTTCCGTCGCTGCCCTTTTGAGGGGCCTGGGGTTTAGTTCTATGATAGTTTGTTCTTCTCGTACCTCATCGAGGTCAAGTCTACTCCCACTATATTTCTTGAGAATGAATTCATTCTCTAGAAATTTAGCATTTCGTGAGACAAATGTTCTTTGTTCATTTGGGACGTAGAACACGTATGCTATTGAGTTCAAGGCATATCCTACAAACTTATATTTAACTGCCCTATCATCCAATTTGTTAGTTTGTGTGAGCTTGACATATGCGTCACATCCCCAAATTCTTAGATAACTAATACTAGGACGTTTCCCATACCATAACTCAAATGGTGTTTGAATAACAATTTTGGAAGGAACTTTATTTAGTAGTAATGTTGCAGTTTCTAAAGCAATACCCCAAAATGAAAGAGGTAGATCCGTGCATGGCATCATTGATCGGACCATATCTAATAATGTCTGATTTCTCATTTCGGAGACCCATTATGTTATGGAGTTCCCGGAGGAGTCCACTGGGAAACAATGCCATTTTCTCTCAAGTAATCTTGAAATTCGTTGCTTAAGTATTCACTACCTCGGTCAGACCTTAGTGACTTAATACTTTTATTAAGCTGGTTTTCTACTTCAGCCTTGAAGTCCTTGAATTTCTCAAAGGATTCAGATTTGTACCGCATAAGGTACACATACCCATATCACGAATGATCATCGATAAAGGTAATAAAGTAGGAGAATACACCTCTAGCGATGACTGACATTGGTCCGCATACACCAGGGTTTATGAGTTCTAATATCTCCGCTGCACGCTGTCATTTACCTTTGAAGGGTAATTTGGTCATTTTACCAAGTAAACAAGACTCACAAGTTCCATAAGGTTTATATTTGAACGGTTTGAAGTACACATCCTTATGTAGCTTAGTTAATCTTGTTTCATTGATATGACCTAAGCGACTGTGCCATAGAAGTGATTCATTGAGATTATTCGAGTTAATGTTGTATATATTAGAGGTTGAACTTTCTTTGTTAGTTTGTAAGACATAGATACTATTATTCAAAATACCATCTCCATATTTTATTTCATTGAAATAAATAGAACATTCATTACAACTTATTAGGCATGAAAAGCCTTTATTACATAAAGAAGAAATTGAAATGATGTTCTTTACTAGAGAATGTACATAAACACAATAATCTAAGTCTAAAACTAAACCATTCAGCAAAACTAATGAATAAGTCACCACGCACAATACTTCCAGTTTTGCTCCATTACCCATGCGTAAGTCAACCTCCCTATGATGGAGTCTCTGACTGTTTCTCAGGCCCTGCACATTGTTACACAAGTGAGTCCCACAACTGGTGTCAAGCACCCAAGTAGAAGGTTCAGAGTTTTGAGAATATAGTTCAATCATATACAACATACCTGAAGCATTGGGCTTCTTGGCCTCTTGGGCTTCCTTAGGTTCCTTGGCTTTCAAAGATCTACAGTCTTTCTTCCAATGACCCTTCTTTCCACAAAAGAAACATTTCCCATTTCCATTTTTCTTCTCCACCTTACCATTGGGCTTTAGGTGATCTAGAGCCTTGGCCTTGCCCTTATTTTTCTTTGGGCCTCATGGCTTCAGGTCCTTACCCGTAAGCATGACGGAGGTTTTAAGCTCTGGTTTCAAGTCCTTCTCTGCTTGCTTTATCAAATTTTGCAATTCTGCTAAAGTAGCTTCTTTATTAGACAGATGAAACTGCATAATAAAGTTAGAGAATTCTTTTGGTAAGGACTGAAGAATTAGATCGTGACCTATCTCATGATCCATGATGAACCCGAGGTTGGCCAATTTTTCAATGTGGCCAATCATCTTAAGCATATGTCCACTAATAGATCCTTCCTTATACCTTGTTTGGAATAAGGCACATGACACTTGGAATCTCACGGTATGAACGGAAGTTGCATACAACTCCTTCAAGTGAAAGATGATGGTTTGAGCATCCATATCTTCGTGAGCCTTCTGAAGTTCGTCCGACATAGAGCCAAGCATTATGCAAACTACTTGCTCATCATCGACGTGTTTCTTCCAAGCATCAAATGTATCTTGGTCAGTATCTTCTGCGGGTTCAAGAGGAAATGGTCTTTCAAGAAGATAGAAAATCTTTTCTTGTCGTAAGATAATTTTAAGAGTTCTAAACCAGTCATTGTAGTTGTCCCCTTTGAGCTTATGCTCATCAAGGATGGAACAAATTGATACTCTGTTTTCCATTTGAATGTTTGTGAAATATTTTAACCCACTTGTTAAGAGAAAATGTTAAAATTAGGAATATGTTTTCATTAATGTTTCATAATAACATGGGCTTTTAATATTATGAAGCTGCTCCCATTCAATTGTTTTAAAATTTTAAGAAAATCACATCAACCCCAATATGATGGATTTCTTGTGGGCAAGGATCCCATTATCATCATTTCATAACTCCGACTAGGGCCGGTCGTTATAAAATATGATAATTAGGTAGGTTCCCAACCAATTTATGATATAAATCACAATTCATTGATCATTGGGTTGGGCAATCAAACATGTCATAGCTTATGCTAGTCCTTGTGGACACCCAATCTTTGCCACTAAGTTATAAAACCACGGCTAAGGGTCGCTGCGTCTTATGACTCAGAAAAGTGAAACCATTGTCAATAGTACGATTTAGGGACAAATTGGTATTGGTCAGTCTGGTAAAGCCTAGTCCTTCCAATACGGTTTAAGCCCATTGGGTTTATACTTTACAATGGGAGGCAAATTTTAGACTTAAATTATTATTGAGGATTTTAGCAAGTTTAAGTGAATAACTATCAAATGGATTCCTCCATTGAAAATTCCCCAGATGGAGGGTGGAGCGAACTCTCTTAAATACCTTTACCGCTTAGGCTCTTATTGCCTTGGTGACAGGAATAAATAATAGATCCTCCAAATTAGTCCAACACTTTAAATATGATTTAAGGTAAGCTTTGAGTAAATGATTATCTAGATGTCTTCACAGCTTTTCCTTTTGGCTATAAAAAGGTAGTGAGTGAAGGAAGACACCAAATCATTATCTAACTCTAGTAATACATTTGGTTAAATTAACTTCAGTTTGGAAAGTTTTATTAACCCCTTGGTCCCAACCCACTTGTATCTTTTATAATGTCTTTTATTATAAACAAGTGATTTATATTTATTAGCCTTAAAGGTAATAAATCTCTAAGTTCATCACGGAATAATTACTTAGTTAAGGGATAAGCAATACACTCTCTATTTCTTAGAAAGTCTCTAGATGCTTGCACCCTAAAATAATCATGCCAATTCTAATCATACATAGAATCATCAAGCATATGAGTTTTAATATGTTGGAATTATTTTAGGCATTAAATAACTTTGATTAATATTTAATTATGATATTGCATTTTATTTTATTCAAATAAATTTACTATTCATATTTTTCTGCAGACGCGTGAACTTTAAATGCAATTTCATAATTCAAATCTTAACCAAATCATGCAAAACTTGTGTTTAAAATTACGGTCAGGGTGATAGCTTTCCAACGAGCTTTTAAACACCCAATTTCGAGTTCAAATGAGAGAGAACTAATCAAAACAAAAACGGCGCTCTGATACCACTCTTGGGAAGCGGCCGCGAGTGCGCAGCGGAAAATTAAAATTATTATGCCACTTTCCCTTTGCCCAAACCCATTTGTTTTGATTATTCTACAAGCCTAGCATGTTACTATATATTATAAGCATAAAACTCATAAAACATGCAAAGAACATAAACCTAAACATGCTAACTATCATAAGAACTCTAAATAAAATAAAGAAAGAAAAAAACTTACTTGAACCGTAGACTCCTCCAAACCTCCCTCCAATCTACAAGCTTTTCTCAAACTCAGCAAACTCTTCCACGTTCCAAAGAGCCACCCAAGTGTGTGGCCTCCTAAGATGCACACACCAAAGCCA
This sequence comes from Zanthoxylum bungeanum, assembly GCA_019454045.1. NCBI lineage: Eukaryota > Viridiplantae > Streptophyta > Magnoliopsida > Sapindales > Rutaceae > Zanthoxylum > Zanthoxylum bungeanum. The sequence goes on from SKCR01021011.1 coordinate 64,146, forward strand.
AAACTCAACGGCAAGATTACGCATTGAGTGCACGGGTATTTTGCCCTTGGTGCTAGCCTAGGCAAATACCTCAAAACTTTTAACTCGAGGTTCCTCTAGTCAATTAGACTTAAGCATCCTCAAAATCAGTGGCTTACTCTTAAACTTTAGAGTTGCTCACTTATATAAACCCAATATATGAAATGTTTGGTGTAAAAATTTGTGAAGAATTCTTTGGGTTTATATAGTGCTCCAAAGACAACAAAATTAATTAAGAATCCGATGTAGGATAAAAGCTAATTTAATCTTAGCCATTGGATCTTAATTTAGTGGTTTAATGAGATTATAAAACCCTAATAAGAGTTTGGGCCGAATTGGAATTCAAAACAAATAACCAAAAAAATTACTATTCATGTTACTATTCATGTGAATTGTAATTTTTTTTTATTCCAATTCTCAAAGTGCCCCCATCGTCATTCACCAATACCTAAGCCACTATGGAACCTCATAAATGATCTGTTCAATAATTAAACACATTGAACCATTTATGAACAATTCCTACAGCAATCATATATGCTGTTATATTTGTACTATGCACTATTAACCATTGATTTCAACTTTGTTGTGTGTGACCTTTTGGGTTCCCCTCAATTTGGACATGAAATGAATCGTGATAATTTAATCGAATATAAATTATCCTCCGATCAAATGGTCGTTCGATTTCAATGACCATGGTTGACATCTAGCAACATGCCAAGGCCCTCAAATGAGAAGGAAAGATATATATACCCATTCTGTATGTGATTTACATATGATAGGTCCCTCGCCTCACTGTATCCCCACCTATTGACCTAGGGTACAGAAAGTGTCTACCCATATGGTCAAAGGTATGATGTTGATAGTGTCATGAATCGTGCTAACCCAAGAATCTCACATGATTCTTCCGCTGTGGCCACAGTCTCAAGCACTGATCATACATATCAACCCGCGAACTGGAATACTACTCTTATAAGAAAATATTATCCAAGAGAGTGGCGATTCTCTGTTGTATCTTTACAAAATTCATGTGTTTCAACAAATGACCCAATCATACCCTTATGACCGGATCTTTTGAACCGGGGAAGGAGAATGTCAAAGTTATTTATTCCACATATAAGATTGTAAAGACCTCAAATCTAAGGACTAGTCAACAAGGTATATGTATGCATGATGTGCATAAGAAGTATATAACATATATTAAATCAAATAAAATTCTCAAACAAATCGGCCTATTATCATTTTAGAAGCTTTTGGGACAACTGTCATAAGAGTGAACCCGTCCCAGTTTAAATGGCCCAACGAGTTCATGTCTTATGGCAAAGAGCCCAACTAAATCCAAATGATAATATTCCGAACACAATCATAAAATGGCCCATTGTTATTTAGAAGCCTTTTGGCCCAATCGTCATAAGATGTGTCTTTGTCCCAGTTTAAATGGCCCAACAAGCCCATATCCCATGATAAATGGTCCAAATGGATCCAAACAACGATGTTCCAAACACAAGCATCAAAGAAAGATGATGCAAACATGACATAATAATTTTTACAAAGTGGCCCATCAACATTTCAAAAGCTTTTGGCCTAATAGTCATAAGGTGCGAACTTGCCCCAGTTTAAATGGCCCAGCAAGCCCGCATTTCTGACAATAGTCCAACTGAATCCAAATGAGGATGGTCCACAAGCACATATTCAAGGAAATAATTGTTACTTTAGCCAACCCGGTCTATAGGTGGGTTAGTAAGAGTATAGACAAAGGCTCTCACCGGCGAAGGATGGCCCACAACTAGGTCTCCCCATTCAAGGGTTCGAGCAACCAAGTGAGCGCACCCTTTTTTATACACTAAGGTACGTGCCAATGAGCTATGGTGTGTGACGGACTATCAAATGGATTTCCCGTTGTAGATCCCCCAGAGGGAAGGTGGAGCGAGGATCACTTAAATACCCAAGCCTCTTAGGCTCTTATCGCTTGTTGTCAGGAATAAACAACGAGTCATCCAAATTAGTCCATCACAATAGGTTACGAGTAGATGGCTATTTAGGTGCCTTCACAGCTTTTCCTTCTAGAAAGGTAGTGAATGAAGGAAGACACCAAACCATTACCTAGCTTAAAAATGCCTTTGATTAAACCCTCACTTTATCCACTATAGACACGGTCAATTAAAACATAAATCCAAACATCACAAGTCAATATTTCGGGGCCAATTCTCTATCCCCAGTGGAGTCGCCAGACTGTGGACAACAGGACCTGGGCGACGCCGTTCTAGGCTCGCGGCACTAGTTGGGAAGTACGAAATAACATGGAGTCGCCACCCGGTGTGAACCGGGACAAAGATTTAAGGCCGCACTCACCCCTCGCAAGGGAAGACCTCAAACCGTTGGGTTCGGAATGGTCCCTTACTTATGTCACTTGTAATAAAAGGATTTATGTAATAATTTAACCAGGCTTAAATAACATTTATTTCCAAAAATATCATGCTTCTAAATTCATATGCATACATCAACAAGTTCATCACAACATGCAACATCACATGGCAATCTCATGAACATATTTCAATCCTATAATATGGAAAATTAAGAACAACCTAATCATGCTTGAGTATTATCTCATGAACCTATTAACCAAATAACATGCTAACAGCCTAATCATGCTTGAATACAATCCTGAGAACACATAGAATGGATAAATGCAGGGATAAAAATAATACGGTTGGCTATATAACACAAGAAAGATCAACCAAGAGGCAATTATGCATGAATATGATAAGACAGACTCAGTTCAGTGTGTTCACGTTCGTGTAGCGTTCGTAAACGCGTTCGAACGGAAATGAAACAGAATACTCACGTTCGAGTAGCGTTCGTTAACGCGTTCGAACGGAAATGAAACAGAATGCTCGCGTTCGTATGGCGTTTGATAACGCGTTCGAACGGAAATGAAACAGAATGCTCACGTTCGTATGGCGTTCGTGAACGCGTTCGAACGGAAATGAGACCTGATGCATGATAAGGCAAAAATGCTTGCGCGTTCGAGTTGCGTTCGTAAACGCGTTCGAACGGGAACAGACCTGATGCATGAAATGGGACACAATACATAAACAACAAAATAAAGGGGCGCGGCGAAGTACTGCCGTAAAGGTGGCCTTTTGGGGCTCTTGATCTCTCAAAGAGAGGACCTTTAAACCAACATACTAAGCCCATGCGCGTCACATCACATCATACATACAAACATAAAGACAATCATATTATTCTAAGTATGTCCGATTGAATGTGTCTTGCATCCAACCGAACACACATCAACCGGCGCGGCAAAGCATCATGGTAAAGGGCCTTAACCCCTCCCCATAGGGGATCTTTCATTCCACTTACTAAGCCCATGCGCTCGATTGAGTCATGCATAAATAAGCAACATGCAGAATTTAAGTGACTAAAAATAAATAAATAAAAGCAACACAAAACAAGAGAAGGTGCCGTTTACTCAAGTGGTATGTGGAGTTGTATCCCAAGTACAGACCACACTACCGTCCATTCGGATTCGGCTACGGAATTTACGTCTGGGTTTCCATCCTATATACCACAAGAGACGACACTCTTCCATTTCATTCAAGCCACAACATGCATCCATAAACGACTCTCATGCGAATAGAATTTAATAATAATAAGAAAAAAAACGAATATAAACTAATGAAAAGGTACCCTCAGGTCTAACCTTTTAAATCACCTCTCGGATGTACGGTACACGATCGTCGGAAGGGTGGATGCTCCGCAACTCTCCCGGTTCACTGGTTCACCGTTCTCGTTCGTTGTCTTCCTGTTTTGAGTCGTCGTTCTCCGTCTTTTGCTACTGTTTCCTTGTGGTTTCGCTGCCGTCTCCTCTTTATCTTTTGCTTACTCTTTTTGGGTGTGTTCTTCCTGTAATTTTTATGTGTGTTGTGTATGAGCTAGGGACTAGGGACTAGGGTTGAGAAGGTTGGTGAATGGTTCTTTTTATAGTCAAAAGGGTTGGGCTTGACAAGGAAAGGGATTTGGCTAATTAAAGAGGGATTTGATTTGGTGTTGGTTAAGGGAAGCAAGGGATTTGATTTGGTTTGGTTAAAGGGAAGTCAAAGATTGAGAGGGGACAAATCTTGGCTAGATAGGGAAGGTTGAATATTTGATTGGCTTGGTTTAGGAATACAATATTTTAAGTTAGGAATAATATATTGGTTGATTGATTTTAACTTGGTATGATTATATTTTGATTTAGAATGTGATTTGTTTAATTTAGGCATGATTTTAGTTTAAGTTGGTAATTGTTTATTTTATGTTTGGTATATGTTTTATTTAATTATTTAATTAATTTAATTATTATCTTATTTAGTTAATGTTTTAATTAATATTTATTTATTTAAATTGGGATGTGCTTTATGGGCTTTGGGGGGCTAATTGGGCTGGATGTGAGGCTAGCAGCAAAACCAGAATTACCGACACCGTTCGAACGCTTCCTCGAACGCGGCATGAACGCCCGCAATCCGTTTGATGTTCGAACGTAAACACGAACGCAGCACTAACAAAAACAGTGAACCTTGTTTATTCTGAATTTCCCCTTCCGATGTCTGTTTCCCGTGACCTCCGTGACTTAAAAGGTAGTGTCTCCAAAATGAGACTCATCATAGGGACTTATGTGTAAAAATACAGTGCCTACACATCCGCTTGAGAATTTTCACTTCTTGGGACTTGAGTAATCGTAAGCTCCTCAAACGTCGACTGGATTTCTTTCACTTTCTCTAGGTAGGATGCCATCTGAGGATCTCGTGCTTGATATGAACCTTGGAATTGGTTGACAATCAATTGAGAATCAGATTTGACTTCAATCTTCTTTGCTCCAAGTTCTCTGGCTAAATTGAGACCCGCTATCAATGCCTCATATTCAGCCTCATTGTTGGTAACTCTGAATCGCATTTGATCGCTTGTTGTAGTATGTCACCGTCAGGAGAAGTAATTACAACTCTTAAACCGCAACCTTTTTTATTACTGGATCCATCAACTGAGAGCTTCCATGAGGGTGTCGACTGGATTGAATTCACTTCCAGATCATTGGTAATCTTTAGACTGTGACTGAAGTCGGCTATGAAATCTGCCAAGGCTTGTGATTTGATGGTTGTTCTAGGGAGGTTAGTGATGTCGTGCTCTCCTAGTTCTACTGCTCATTTTGTTAATCTTCCAGACAGCTCCGGTTTATGCAGTATGCTCATCCAGGGGTATGATGAATAAACAGTGATTGGGTGCCCCTAAAAATATGGTCGTAGTTTCCTTGCGGTCATTACTAAGGCCAACACCAATTCTTCCATATGTGGGTAGCGTGACTCTGTATCAAGTAGTGTCTTGCTCATATAGTAGACTGGGAGTTGTGTCTCATTTTCTTCTCTAATCAAGACTGAACTCACAGCTTGTTCTGAGACTCCCAAGCAAAGGAAAAGCTTTTCATTGTCGAGTGGTTTTTGACAACAGAGGTGGAGAAGTCAAGTACTGCTTGAGTTCTTTTAGAGCTTCTTCGCATGCTGGAGTCCATCCAAAGTTTTTTACTTTTTTAATGGCTGAGAAGAACAAAAAACTCTTGTCTGTCGACTTGGAGATGAACCTGTTTAAAGCAGCAATTCTCCCCGCTAGTCGCATGACTTCTTTTGGGCTGGAAGGAGAGGGGATATCAAGTATGGATTTGATTTGGTCTGGATTCTCTTCTATTCCTCATCGAGTTACAACATATCCCAAGAATTTCCCTGAAACGACTCCAAATGCACATCTAGTTGGGTTCAACTTCATCACATACATGTTCATTATGTTGAATGCTTCTTCCAAGTGCTCTAGATGTTGTTCTGATTTTGAAGACTTCACCAGCATGTCGTCTATGTAGACTTCCATTGTCTTCCCAATCTGTTGAGAGAACATTTTGTTGACCATTCGTTGGTAGGTGGCTCTAGTTTTTTTTAGGCCAAAAGGCATTACCTTGTAACAAAAAATACCTTTATTGGTGACAAAGGCAGTCTTCTCTTAGTCGTCTAGATGCATGAGGATTTGATTGTAGCCAGAATATGCATCCATGAAACTTACCAATTCATGCCCGGCTGTAATATCAACCATTGAATCGATGTGAGGTAGTGGGAATGAGTCCTTTGGGCAAGCTTTGTTCAAGTCTGTGAAATCAATACAGACTCGCCAGTTTCCATTTTTCATTCGCACCACCACCACATTGGCTAGCCACTCTGGGAATTGGACTTCTTTGATGGCACCATTCTGCAGTAATTTTTGAACTTCTTCATCAATAATTTGATTCCTCTCTAGGGCGAACTTTCTCCTCTTTTGTCTGATAGGAGGGTAGTTTGGATCCACATGGAGTTGATGGGTAATCAATTCAGGGTCGATCCCAGCCATATCTTTGTGTGACCATACGAATTGGTCGTGTCGTTTTAGCAAAAAATCAACCAAGTCTGCTCGTAGCTTGGGATCCAGATTTACACCTAGTTGCGTCTTGTGATCTGCAAGCTCAAAATGAATTTGGACCTCATCAAGTTCTTCAATGTTCGGTAGTGTCGGCTCCATACAATGAGGTCTGTTCTGTAATTGCTATGCAATATGAGTTTTGGTCTTCAATGTCATCTGGTAGCAACCTCTTGAAGCAGCCATGTCTCCCCTTATTTCCTGAATCCCCCACTTTGTAGGGAACTTCAGAACTTGGTGATAAGTGGATGATACTGCCCTCATCTCATGAATCCATGGTCTACCAATGAAAAGATTGTAGGCTGAAGGACAATCTAAGACTAAGAAAGTAGTCATCTTGTTGATCCCCCCCGCATAGACTGGAAGAGTTATTTCTCCCATGGTAAATTTTTATTCACCACTGAACCCAATCAACACGATCGTTCATCTGTTTACTTTTTTCAGTTCGGCCCCCATGTCTGCAAGGGCTGCAGCGAAGATGATGTTGGTTGAAGATCATGTGTCCACTAGTACTCGTTTGATCATAAAGTTTGCTACTTGTAAGGAGATCACCAAATCATAATGATGTGGGTTCATACTACCGGGGTCGCTGTCGTCTGGAAACTCCATGATCAGGTTGGTAAACATCTTCTTCATAGACATTGTAGAGTGATGAATGTTCATCATGACAGTCATGGTCTCATCCTCATGATATGAAATTTACTGTGTTGTCAATTGGTGGAGGTGGAATTGGAGCTTCTCCTTGGCTATCTCTTTCGTTTCTTCGGGCTAAAGCAGATTTCCCTTTCTCCGTAAGTAAATCCCTCAGGAATCCTTTGTTCAGCAGCTACAGGACCTCTAGCCTCAATGCTACGCATTCAGCTGTAGTATGGCCGTAGTCTCGATGGAATTCGCACCATTTACTGGTGTCCTTTTTGAACTTTCTCTGCTGCATGGGAGCCATCTCACCTCACTCCCCATCTTTTTAAGGACCGAAACTAATTATCCTGGGGAAATAGAAAAATTGTAGTATGAGAGCCTTGGTTTGTCAGCTGAAGTTCTCTTCTAGGCTCTGTATGGTAGCGGTTGTCGATCAAAATCTTTACGGAGGGGTTGATGCTCTTTTCTTTGATGATTCCTCTTATCTGAAAGATGACGAGGCATCATATTTGCAAATTCTTTATGTCGTTTGGGAGCATGGTGCATTCTTTCATTTTGCAAGTTGGAGGAATTATCTTTCCTTTTATTCCTCTTGTCTTCTTCACACCTGATTTCAATTTGGGATCGTGCCATGGCTTGGTCTATTGTGTAGCATCAGAATTTGGTTAACTTTTTGTAGAGTCCACTCTCAAAGAGTAACCCATTTCTGAAAGCCTCCACAGCTGTTGGCTGATGAAGATCTGGAATAGTTATCATTTCTTTGTTGAAGCGAGCGACGTAGCTTCACAAGGATTCCCCCCTTCGTTGCTGGATGGCATTGAGGTCAGCAGTAATTTTTTCAAGCATGCAAGGATTCCCCCATTCGATGCTAATTGTTGATACGACTCGATGGATCTGTATGGTAGGTTGATGAACCAGGTAAGGGCGGGGCCTGGCAAAGTTTCTCCAAATCCTCTGCACATTCCAGCTTCCCATTGGTGAGGCAAGTTGACATCATTTTGTATTTGTAGTGGATAACATGGTCATCTGAGTCAGTGGATCCATCATACAACTTCATATCCGGTGGACTGAAATTTCATGGTAGCTCAACAGATGTGATCGTCTCCAAGAAGGGGGTGTCAGAAATGGTTCATGTTCTGCTTTTCTTTATCGGTAGTTTCACTCTTGGTAGGCTGGACATAACTACTTCTTTAAACTCCATCATTTCCCTCCTCATTGTGGACGCGACCTGTTGTGCTTGGTCGACTGGGGAAATTGGTAGGTTCCTATGGCCGCCATTTGATGGATTATCATCTGCCACTTCGTTGAATGCTCCCAAGAGATTAGATGGAGTGGCATGATTGTTGGGTTGATCTGGGGTATTATGATGTTGAGATGTGGATGAGATTAACTCTAACTGCTTTTGAAGGTTTATGTTGGAGTTTCGCATGGTTTGGTTTTCTTTTTCCAAAGCTTGCAATCTTTCCTCGAGTATGGCTAGTTGTGATGCTACTGGATCAGGTGTTTGTTCATTGCTTGAAGCCATGAATGACTGTGTTTTGAGTATTGTAGAATGTGAGATCTTCGCCTGCTATGAATCGCTAAGGCCCCACGGTGGGCGCCATTTTATAGATGTTGGATTTCGCCCGAGGTCCACAATCGAGAATTTGTAGGTTGGGGGCACTAGCGATCCTGCAAAACAAAGGTAGAGTGAGCGAGAGTAGACTACACACCGGTGTGGTGGGCGTCGGGGGTACTCCGACGCTCAAGTCAGTAGTATGAAATGAGCAGTGAATAAGTAAAATGTGAAAGCAATGTTTGCTATTACCTTAACCTTCTTTGGGTGGCCTTGAGGGCGGAGGAAAATGTTTAGGAAATGTGAAGCTCTGAGAGCTTGTGTCAGAGAATATAGGCTTGTATGAGAGTGGAGAAGCTTGAATGTCTTACACCCTGAATTCTGCTTCTATTTATAGGTGGAGAAATATAATTTCTTTGGTTTAGCACATGGGAACGGGGTCCCCATAACATGTTTAAAACGTAAACTTTCGGTGATCATAAATCTCTGCATGTGGAGGATATGTATCATGTTTGGGAAAATAGGGAAATAATTGGTAATGATTTGTGGTATGTCTATATTCTGTTTCTTGGCTTGGCTTTATGTGTTAATCTTTATCTGCAAGTGGAATAAGGTTTCTTTGGGCTTTACCCTAGGCTTTTTGGTATTCAGACTCTCAGTTGGACCTTTGTCTATGGGCCTTATTCTGTATTAGGTTCGAAGTAAAAAGACGGTTTTGCCCTCGGCCCAATTTTGGCCCGTACAAAGGCGAAGATTTCAACAAGAGTTTTTTCTTCCATTTTCTCTGTAGTTTATATTATATGAGTCCTTATTTTGTATTAATAATGATTAGCTTGTATCTATTGAATATTATGAGTAGCTAATTCATTAAATCTATGATTGTAATGGATCTTGAGCATGTTTAATTAATTATTTGCATATTTTTATTCTTTTGGGATTGTTATTGATTATTTATTATTCTTTATGCTTGAATTCTTATTTTATTTGTTTAGCCAACAATAAAATCGTCTTGGTAAAACCTTAGGAACTCGATAAAGGGAATTTGGGTTAGCTGTGGGAATAATAACGTGTGATCTTATTCGTTGAATAGATTTCTCTACAGGATAGACATATACATAAAGGGCATACATAACCAAGATTAGAACTTGACCTTAATGAGTTTAGTTTAAATTAATTAATATAGGCATATAATTATTATGAATATATTTACATGACCATCGACAGAGGTTTGTGAATAATTTAATGTTCTATATTAATAATTAGTAACAACAACTCAATTGAATGAAAAATATATGGACACGCTGCTTGCATGATTAGGTGAAATTGCAACTATGGGTTCTTCTATCTATAAGGTTTTCCCAACGTGTGTTTCTTTTTCTTTACTTTTCAATTAAAATCATCCAATCAATTCTCTTTTTCAATAGTTTAGTTTAAATTAAGTATATTAATCTTGATATTAATAAGATAATTATTAAGTTTATATAGGTATGATATCCGACTTTCTGTCACTATATTACTTAAGTGATATGTAAGCCTACGTGCTAAATTTATAAAATCGCGATCATACATTCACCAAAAGTTTCTTTGTCTAATTATTATTTATAATAATAAAAAATTAGTATTATGGAAAAAAAAAATATTAATTATTATTTTTAACTATGGCTAGAACAAACGTGGAATTGGAACATGCTTCGGGGCCGGGCAATGCTTGGGACAAAAAGAACAAAAGTGGGGCCAATTAGGAGGAATCTGATGTGATGATCATCATATAATCAATCATATGAGTCAGCCATGTGGGTGGATATGAAAATTTGATATATTTTTTTCTGCTTTTCTTGTTTTGTGTAATTGTTTTTTAAATTTGCTGGATGGCTACTATCTTGATGCAATCAAATTAAATTATTCAAATATGTAACGCCAATTTTAACCGAATTTTGTTTTAAAAAATAACAATTATTGACCTAAAATATTAAATCTTCAGAATTGGTGGGGGCTGCAACAATTGACCAAGTCATAGGGTTGGAAAAATCAACTAGAGTTATTATTAGAAGGGTCATAAAGTTGAAGTCAGAAAGATTCATGCAAAATGGCCACACGGGGAAATTAGACTTGGATTAATTTTCGGAAAATTATCTCGATTCATTTTAAATTAGTTAAAAATTTGAAAATATTATCATATTTTTTATTTATAATTTTTCTATCCTGAATTTTAAAATTTTGTCAACTTTCACATTTTAAGGTGAAAATTTGATAATTTTTACATATTTTCGGTTAGAATATGATGTATTTTAATAACTCCGAGTGGAAAATACATATTTTTATAACATCTTATGGAAATGATAAAAATAAAAAATATTATAATATTTTTAAATTTTCACCAAATTTAGAGTGGACAAAAGATAATTACCCTTTATTTTTAAATGTGTCCTAATGGTTGTCAAAATGAATATATATATTCTCCATTGAGAATTTTCTACAAGTAAATAATGCCCAAATAAAGAATAGTTAATAATGTTTTATGAGATTAATATATTTTCTAATCTCGAATTTTAACCTAAAATTTTCAAATCCAGAATCATTCCATCTAAAATTTGGAACGAATTTTCATTTTGATTCAAAAAATCGATCAAGCACTACAAAAATTATACTCTTTAGCGTCGAAATAAATCGACGCCAAAAACCATATTTTCGACGCAAAATAGTTTTAGCGTCGAAATAATCAGACGCCAACAGTGGACGCTGAAATGTCAACGAGAATAACTTTTCGAGTCGAATTGAAAAATTGCGACGCTAAAGACTGTATTTGGCGTCCAATATTTTTCGACGCTAAATTAAATTTTCTGACGCTATAGGTTATATTGGGCGACGAAATAAGTCGACGCTCAAAGTCTAACTTTTAGCGTCGAAAGTTTTCGACGCTAGAGTATATTAAAAAAAGTAATATCTGATTTTCTTGTTACTATTAGAGTCGACATGTTCGACCCCAAAATAAATATTTTGGCGTCGACTGTGTCGACGCTAACTGTTAAAAAAATTTGTTTTTAAAAAAAAAATCTTAATTTACTTCTTTTTAGACTAAAATAATTGATTTAATATTTAATTTAATTGAAAAAAATTTCTAATTAATAACATAATTACGAAATATTATAATAATTATTAAATTCAATTTTTTTTAGAAAAAAAACATATTATATTAAAACTATTTGTTCAAAATGTTTATACAAAACCAAATATAAAATTTATTGCTGCTGTGATGGTGGGACGCTCGAGCCCGATGCACCCTGACTGATTGAGGCCTCCAACATCTGACGGAAAAACATCATTTGCTGTTGGAGATCCTCCATCCTCTTCTCGTGGTCCACCTTGACCTGTTTTAGCTCGTCATTAGTCTGTTGTAGCTCGTCTCGGGTGGTGGCTAACTCGTCTCAAAGAGAGGCATTTTCCGAATTAACAGTACTGCGTGCAGATGACGTCGGCTTCTTACAAGTGCCAAGGCCAACGTTGTAAGCTGTCTGATTCTTGAAAACCAATTGCGACAACTGCTCATCTGGTATCGGGTCGGACCCTGTCTCCTGAGTTTGATGTTGGAGTTCCATCATTTCGTTCTGTTTCAAAAAATAAGTTAATATTAGAATTTGAGAAAAAAAAAATTAATATATATAATATTAATTATTTTATTTTAAAAACTGAAACTTACATAGCAGCGTTCGGCTTCTTCATTTATCCATTTGTTTCTCTCATTGTAATGCGTCACACGGAAAAAATCTGGAAATGATTGCACTTCACCTTTGTTACTCTGTTATAAACAGAAAATAAATTCAATATTATTCCACATTAGTTAAACCAATGAACTGTTAAATTTTACGTTAGGATATATTTACCTCAGAATGTTCGGCACGATGTTGGATAAATGGCTTCGAACCTCCACGGTGGTTAAAACGCAAGTGACTTCGATTTTCCGCATTTGCGTGACATTTATCCTGCATTTACCAACAATGTAAGTACCGAAAACAAAGACAATTATAAATTTCCGTTTATTTCAAAATTTACCTCGTGTTTTTTGGTAGACCAAAGTTCACATAAGAATGTCCAGTCTTGCTCCTCTATAAAATCAGGCTTGTGTTGTGGAGCATCTGAAGGTCCATGTTCGTCGAATATTGGTTTCAGGACTTTTGTCCTATAATCTTTATAACTTTTCCCCATGTGGTAGTCAATATATTGTTGGACATTCACTTTGGTCAGATCGAAGTCGAACCACTCCTACATGAATAGCAACCGAGTAAAAATCAGTATAAAATACAAATGTTAACTAACAAACAATATCGAAAACTTACATGTAGTGAAGAGAATAACTGGTTGATTTTCGTCTCCCACGGTATCTTTCTCCAAGAAACGTAGTTTTGGGGAGCTTCATATCGAGCTACAGCTCCTATGGCTGTATTAAACGCTGAATTATGTTGTCCGACTTGACTGTGTCCATCATCTGATATCTCAATCCGGATACGGCCGTGAGTCTTAACATACTTAGACAACCCCAGGCCACGGGTGCGTCCTCGACCCTTTTGCTGTACTGGACTCACATGTGCTAGCAGAGGCTCCACCAGGGCCAGATGTCCTTGCTGATGTAGATGGAGTCGCATTAGCCCGTCTGCGATTGTCCGGTGCCATCTGCAAAAACACAAAAAGTTTCATACCCTATTTTGAATGTAATAGAACCAAACCAAGCAAACACATGCATTTTATAGTATATGTATGAACATTATATTACAAAACCAAACCAAACTAAACTTAACCAAACCAAACACATTCAAAAATTTAATGTTAATCAGAATTTTCTCGGCCTTGGCCTTCCCTCTCTCGCTCACCTAAATCTCACTCACATACAAGAATCACAAACAAAATATACAAAGCTCTCACTCACATAGCCACAAGCAAACAACGCCAAATTCACCACAAGCCATGCAATTCCAAACCCTTAAGCTCTTCTAGTCCCTCACGGCACTCACAAGCTCTTCTACTATCTAGACCTATGAAATGCATCTATAGAAGAATGAGATCCTTAAATACACGTGTAAACTTCAAAGGATCAAATTATATTTTCATATAACTAAACAATCAGACAGGAACAAAAGAAAATAAAAACATAAAATCAAATGAACGAACAGACAATAACAGTTCAAATTCCACAACTCTCCGCAAACATCTACAGCAGCAAATTGCTGTTGTTTCAGAACAGCACCACTGCTGTTCTGGGCAGAACAACAGCAATTTTCTGCTGTTCTGCGAATCCAACCCCTCCAAACAGCCCATGATTCACGCATCAATAGCCTCTCCAAACAGCCCCTAATTCATGCCCAGCAGCCCCTAAAACAACCCCTGATAAACACGCTCAATAGCCCCCCATGAGCAGCCCTTGTCCACGCCAAAACACACCTAAAACAACAATCTATTCACACCCAACAGACCCTCAAAGCAGCCCCTCAATCCCACATTGATTAGGAAATCCCCTCTCATTGTTCACGCCAATTTCACTCAAACAGCCCCATTCACTCACGCCTACGCACAACACCACTCAACACGTCCCAGCCTTAGCACTCAACACCTCACGCCCCTAGCACTCAACACGTCCCAGCCCCCTAGCACTCAACGCAAAGACTCGTCCCTTGAAAACACTGGCTCATTAGCCCTTGAACCAGCCACACAAATCTGCCTCATTACAGCCCTTACACTCACGCCAATCTGCCTCACTTCAGCCATCATACGCCCATAATCTCACCCAAACTCCAATCTAATCTCAATTCATATATCATACAAACTGAAACAAACTGAAATGAGAATGAGAACAAATGAGACTTACCTCTAAATTGGATGAATTTGCTGAAGAAGAGAATGGTTGGAGCGGAGGAAGAAGAAGAAGACAGTGAGAACCCGTTTTTGTCGTCTGAGCCGAGCGAGAAAGAAGAAGACACTGGTTTTAGGGATTTAATGGACATTTAGCGTCGAAATGATTCGACGCCAAAAGTAAATAATTTCGACGCTAAAACGTTGGCGGCTTATTAAAAAATTAGGGTTATTTTTCTGGGAAATTTAATTTTTTTATTTAGCGTCGCAATTGAATACTTTCGACGCTAAATGAAAGACATTTAGCGTCGATATTATTCGACGCAAAATTTAAATTTGGCGTCGAATAATGTCGACGCTAAAAGCAAATAATTTCGACGCTAAAAAGTTGGCGGTTTATAAAAAAAATTAGGGTTGTTTTTCCGGGAAATTTAATTTTTTATTTAGCGTCGATTATTATATTCGACGCTAAATGTCTACCCTTAATAAAAATAATAATAACAATTATATGATAATTATACTATTAATAATTAATTACGACAATCTTTCAACCATATTTAAATAATAATTAAAAACAACAACCATATTTAAATATAATTAAAAACAACAACCATATATTATAATCCAGAAAATTATTCATCAATCACAAAATACACTAACTTCATTAATCACTATTATCTTCGGTTTGAGGATTCGTGACTGGAATCGAAGTCATCTTCAGTGTCAAATTCTTCTTCATTTGCTACTTCAACGCTCACTTCAGAATGAGGAATTATCTCAACGTCTGTACTATCTCGTGTTAATGCGATATTTTCAGGAACGGTGACAGTTGGTCCATAAAATATGTTCAGGAACTTCGAAGTTGCCGGAGACTTCTTGTGTTTCATCTGATATGTCAACTCTATCTTTCTCTTGCGTGTCCCAAATGCCCCTATGTTGTAACTTTTCTACCACCATCCATCCATTTCCTAACTTTGGATCAGATATATATATCACTGAACGTGCTTGGGTACAAAAAATGTATGGATCATTCTTGTACCAAAAACGTTGAACATTAATTGACGTTAGATGATTACTAACTTGAATTCTCCTCTTTCTGGCATTTGTGTCAAACCACTTACAGTCGAATAGCACAATATGTCGTCTGGGTCGGTATATCAACTCAATGACCGATTGCAACACTCCGTAGAAGTCAATAAGATCTGAGCCGTGTTCTCCTTGGACTACAATTCCATAATTCTGAGTCACATGAGTAACATCTCGCTGTTCGGTATGAAATCTAACTCCGTTGACAATGCATCCACTGTATTCATAAGCCTGCTTTTGAGGCCCATAAGCCAAAGAAACCAACGAGGATGACGAGTCCAATTGACCATTTTGCACTTGGTTCTTAATCTAACAATGAGAGAAATAGATGTGTTAATATAACAAACTGAAATATGTAATGTTAGGATAAAAATAAATATAAAATGTTAGGCCTTACAGTTGTCTCAAACCATTTAGGAAATTCTTTTTTGTGTGTTTCATCAACGTTATGGTCACCACCACATTGTAGCATTGTTAGATGTTGCCTACAAAAAATGAGTTAGGTTAATGTATGGCAAAAATACTATGGTTATGCACCAGAAAAAC
Organism: Zanthoxylum bungeanum; assembly: GCA_019454045.1. Classification (NCBI taxonomy): domain Eukaryota; kingdom Viridiplantae; phylum Streptophyta; class Magnoliopsida; order Sapindales; family Rutaceae; genus Zanthoxylum; species Zanthoxylum bungeanum. The sequence goes on from SKCR01021011.1 coordinate 80,302, forward strand.
TTACGTTAAATACGGTTGCACTTCATCACAATTACTCAATATAAACCAATGCGCACGTTGAACTTCCTGAAGGGTCAGTAATTTGACACCTACTGCTCCAAATGGTCTGCAATTTTGACGGAACACTGTGATATCTTGCGAATTACTTGCATCTCCATCATAGTTTCGTGGCCGACGATTAAAATGAGTTTCAATATTATGCATGTACATCGAACAAAATGTTATTACTTCACTTATTACAACAGCTTCAGCTATTGACCCTTCAGGGCGCGCCTTGTTTTTCACATATTGTTTGTAATCTCCCAAAGCCTTGCGGATGTGACAACAAGTTTGCATTAAAACTAAATTCAATGCACAGTAAAAATTTAAGAATGTAATATTTAAAACTGTATATATATAGTACCTCTCAATGGGATACATCCATCTGTAATGGACAAGACCTCCTTTTCTAGCTTCAGCCGGTAAATGCACGGCCAAATGTACCATCACATCAAAAAAAGCGGGTGGCAAAATTCACTCCAGCTTGCATAGGACGATTCCTCGCTCAAGTTCGTCAATAACAGTTGTGGTTAATGTCCTCTGACATAATTTTTTAAAGAAGCCACATAGATCAAGTACGACGTCGCATACATTCGGGGGGAGATAAGGTCGAATGCCAACAGGAAGGAGAATCTCGAGAAGCACATGACAATCGTGACTCTTTAATCCCGTTATTGTATAATCTCTGTCCCAACGCCCAATATTCAATGCGTAATCATCAGGGAATTTAACCATTTTCAGCCAATCACAGAATGATTTTCTCTCTGATTGAGTGAGCACATAACTAGCAGGTGGCTTAATAAGACCTCGATAAGTGACTTGTAAATGCAATTCACTACGAATTCTAAGATCTTGTAGGTCCAATCTAGCATTTACAGAGTCTTTTGTCTTACCCGGAATATTGAATAGTGTGCCCACTAAACTCTCACAAATGTTTTTTTCTATATGCATTACATTCAAATTATGTCGCAAACTCAGAGTCCCCCAATATTCTAACTCAAAGAAAATACTATTTCCTGTCCATTCAACTCTTCAGGTAAGCGTTTTCGATTTTTATCTCTATTATTAGGATTTTTACCTGGTGTACTGTCTCTGAGATGTTGATGTTAGCAAACTATGTCGAATCCAGACAATGGACTGGGCATACTTTGAGGTTCATGTTGACCGTTAAATAATTTACTCCTCCGCCAAGGATGACTCAACTCAAGAAATCTCATGTGCCCTGTGTATCCTATTTTATTCCGTAATCGTTGCGAATGTGTTTGACCCGCACAAACTGGACATGCCATGTATCCCTTAGTGCTCTTTCCAGATAATGAACCATAAGCTGGAAAATCATTAATGGTCCATAATAATGCGGCATGCATCTGAAAATACTGCTCGGAAGCTGCATCATAGGTATGCACACCCACATTTCATAATGTTTGTAACTCCTCGATCAATGGTCTCAAGTAAATATTCAAATCTTTACAAGGGGAACGTGGACCAGGGATAAGCAATGACATAACATGAACGAATCCTTCATACATTTCCATGGAGGTAAGTTATATGGAATAACAATAACGGGCCAGATGCTATAAGAGTTGTACATATTCCCAAATGGGTTAAAACCATCAGAGGCAAGACCTAACCTGACATTACGGGGGTCCTCAGTGAAACGGGGGTACATGTCATCAAATTCTTCCACTCGGTTCCATCCGTAGGATGTCTAAGTATGCCCTCTGCACCGATCCTCTTTTCATGATGCCACATCATGTCAGTTGTTGTGTGTCGTGACATGAAAAATCTCTGCAGCCTGGGCGTTTGTAGGACACAGAACTTGACGACGCTGTTCTAGACTCGCGGCCTAGTTGGGAGTACGAAATAACATGGAGTCGCCACCCGGTGTGAACCAGGACAAAGATTTAAGGCCGCACTCACCCCTCGCAAGGGAAGACCTCAAACCGTTGGGTTCGGAATGGTCCCTTACTTATGTCACTTGTGATTATATGATTTGTGCAATAAATTAACAGAGTCTACTCAATAATCATGCTCAAAGGTATTTAGATCTAACATGCATTCGCTAAATAAATCCTATTCTAAGTTTGCATGCTTGAAAGTACGTCTTTGAATGGCAAACACGATATCACACAATGAGCATATTGAACCATTAAATAAACGAATCACTATTCAAACATAAACCTAAACTAATCAAAATAACATGCTTAAAAATAACATAATCATGCTTAGAAATTAAATAACAAAACTAAATTAAATCATGCTTAAAATAATAAATGAACGACCTATAAACTACAAATTTGGATGAGACGAGATATGTGTATCTTAAGTGGTACGTGGCGTTGTATCCCGAGTGCAGACCGTAATACCGTCTATTCAGAATCGGCTACGGAATTTACGTCCGGGTTTCCATCCGATATACCACAAAAGGGAACACACATCCCGCTCATCCAACAATCACATCATGCCTCAAACGACTCTCATGCAATAATATTTTAAAATAAATAAAGTAAAACGAAAGATAATAAATAAAAGGGTGCCCTCAGGTCTAACCTCTTTTGTCGTCTCAAGAAAGGGCGTTACACGGCCGTTGGAAGGGTGGATGATCCGCAACTTTTCCGATTCACTAACTCAACATCTTTCCTCGCTGTTTTGATGTTCGGGCTGCTGTTTTTACTTCGTTTCGCTGCTGTTTTGTTGCTGTTTTTAGGCTACTATTTTTGGTCGTTTTGGGGACTGTTTGGGCGATTTTTGGTAGGCGATTGGTTGCGGTTTTCAAAGGTTTTGAGGGGGGATTTTATGCAGTTTCTTAGTGCAGTTTTGGGCAGTGAAGGAAACAGTGCAGTGGGCTGTTTGGGACGTGCAGTGGAGGGCAATGCAAGGGCTGTTTTGGGGGTATTAGCTGCTGTTTTGGTGGTGGGAAAAGGTGCAGTTTCAGTGGTTAAACAATGCAGTTTTTTGGACTGCTGTGAGGTGATTTGGTGGGCTGTTTTGGCGTGGTTTGAGGGGCTGTGAAATGTGGCTTAAGGTGCGGCAAATGGGCTGTGTTTGGTGGCTTAGGCGTGAAGGGCTAAAGATGGTGAAAAAGGGTTGGTGGTTCACGGCAATAGGAGGGGATTTAGGATTTAATGTATGTGGCAATGGAGGCTTGGAGAGGATGATTGGGCGTGAATGTGATGAGTATGTGTTGTGAATTACTAATGGGGCGCCAAGGTGAGTGGAATTGGCTAGGTGGCGAGAGAGTTGGGCGGATGTTGACTAAGGGCGTAGGCGTGAATTGGCTTGGTTTCGTGAATGGAGATAGTGGGCTAGGTGGCTTTGTTTTGTGGGGACGAATGGGCTAGGGTTTATTAGTCTGGGCGTGTTGTTGAGTGGCTGAAGGCTATTACGTGAGTGGAGGGTTTGAAGGCTAGGCGTGAAGGATGACGTTGAGTGTGGCAGGCTGATCAGGTGCGTGTGTTTGGCATGGAGTGTGGCAGGCTGATCAGGTGCGTGAAGGGAGTGTGGTGCTTTTGAAGGTGATGGGCTGTGTGCGTAGTGGAAAGGCAACGTGTGAGGAGCAAGTGTGCGCCTGATGGTGGGCTTCACGTGAAGGATTTCTGGGCAGGGGCTAGGCGAGAGTTGGGCGTGAAGGGTGATGGGTGAGGTGTGCGGCTGTGAACGTGAGGCAAGAGGAGGGGCAGGCGTGGAGTGTACTGGTTCGTGGACAAGGGCTGGGCGAGAGTTGAATTTTAGGGTTTGTTTTCTTGTCTTTGGACACTGCCGAAAGAGAGGAGAGAGGGAGCTGAGGGTTATTTTTGTTTCTGATTTTTTTTGTGAGAATCAGCCAGAGTGAATGTGTTGGTGAGGGGTTCTTTTATAGGCAAAGGGGTGAGGACTTTCCTTATTTGAGAAGGAGAATGATTGTGTATTGATGGGGAATATCTTTAATTAAAATGTGATAAGGGAAATCTTTTAATTAAGGGAAGTGATTTGATTTGTTCTTTTTAATTTAGGAAAAGGATTAAATTAATTGTGAATGTGATTTAATTTAATTTAATTGGATTTATTTAGTTTATGAATGTTATTTATGGAATTTAATTTGAATCTTTTAATTTGGGAAAGGAATTTAATTTGTGACATGCATTTTAAATGTTTTAATTATTTTAGTTTGGGCTTGGTGTGTTTTAAAAACAGAGGTCCAACAAGCGAACCCGAAGCGAAACAAGCGAGTTAAATCTGACAAAATGCTAATTTCCAACTTTACCCTTCCAACGTCTGTTTCCCGCGGCTTTCACAACTAAAGGGGTAGTGTCTCCATACGAGACTCATCATCGGGCTGATATGCAAAAATGCAATGCCTACAGTCGCCCCCACTTTGATGGGACTTGTGCAGTGTGTAACAGTTGTAGGGGTTTTTAGGGGCTGAATCCGGTAACGCAGCGGAAGCGGTGGAAAATTGTATTTTCCAATTTCAAAACTTTTTCTCGGATTAATTAAATAAACATATTTATTTAATATTCCAATAATCAAATTATGAAATAAAATTCAATAAATCATATTTAGGTGAATTTACCAAATTACCCTTACTTGGTATTTTTGTCCATTTTAGTCCGAAATTGATCAAATCAATTTTGAATGATTCTAAATCATTTCTAAGATGAACTTAGCATGTTCAAAACATCAAAACACTAAAGCAACCAAAATCCCCAAATTTACTTCATTTGGCCGAGAGCCTCACTAAGGTTCCAAGTTGTGCACTTTGTCATTTCATGCTTCAAAACACATCAAGATGTAATCCAATCAACATGAAACTTTATATGCATCATATACACATCCAAATACACAACATATATGAAAAACCCCAAATTTCAAATTGGCCTTAAACTCTAATTTTTCAAATTCTTCAAAATGAACAAATTAGACCAAATATTTTCAATCAATTACTTTAGTCATCATTCTTCCATCCAATCCAAGTCTCAACACAATGAAACAACTCAAGATCAAATCTAGGTCATTTAAGAGTGGGTCAATAACTCTAGATTAGCAACATGGTTTCCAAAAAACCTTAAAAGAATAGTTATAACTACAATAGTTACAAGCTTTCTTCATCATACATGCTCAACACTTTCAACAAAATTTCCATCATAAAAAACACAAGAAATAAAGAAAATAATAACGTAATAACATCACAAGATGTTGCCTAGATCCTAAGGAACAATTTCCTTTCTAATAGTAAGTTTGAAAAAACTTACAAAATCCAAGCTTTTCTTTGGTTTCTTCTTTTCTTCCTCACTTGCTTTCTTTGTTTTCTTTAATGGAGTTTCTTGTAAAGTGTATTAGGTTATCCAAATGAAAAAGAAATGAAAACAATATATACTTGTGCACAAAAAACCCTATGGCCGAATTTCACAAGCATATACAACAAAATTAATTTCAATTTCATTTAACATTTCATTTAGTCAACTTGGTTAAATATCTAAAAACAACTTTATAGATATTTTAATTAAGTCAACAAAGGCAACTAATATCATTTACTTCAAATATCCTAATGTAAGATATTTATATTTTAATTAATTTAATCATTTAACAATTAAATAATCAATTAATTAATCAAATACAAATATATTAAATATATGTATAATATTTACATTAAATATTAAAAACATATATTCATTTAGGATATATGTCAAAAAATCATTTTGACTATTAATTAATGTGTATTTAAATTAATCAAGTATTAAATGTAAATACACAATAATTAGGCAAATGACTATCTAGTCCCTTTTTGCACGTATCTTGCGTTTAACCTTTAAACGACTTTATAAATAATCAATATTATTTATTAATGTTGCTCTAGTGCTCTACGAGTATGTTTCATTATTGAGACTCTCTAGATTCAGGTATATCCGTCACGAAATCTAATTTCATGTCCATAATCTATCCACCCGTATATTATGACGATCACGGATAATCTCGCTGAACCATACATGTCGAGGTCATGGCAAATGTATAATTCCTCCGTCACAAGTATCCGGATAAATCCCAGAGATACAGATGTAAACATCAAATCTCTATTGGGATTATCCAGTAGACTATTCCATTAGAAATCTCTAAAAGAATGTTTAGAACTAGCTTCTAAACTTTACCACGGGCCCATGGTTTTATCTGATTGCTAATCATATGGACTACCTATGCTCTGATACACAGAACTGACGGATCATATCTTGATACACATAGGACACCCTGAGGATCTGTGTACACCCAACGAACAGGCGGAGGTCTGATCTAAATAGATCGGCGACGTGACTGCCATCTAAGTGTAGAAGATGTCTCATGTGCCCACAATGGCATCTCAATTCTAAGAATCACAAGTGCTACTCAACCCGAGAAGATTCTTATTGACGCTGGTGTACCATCCATTAAGAATCTTAGGTGAGTCGTTCAGTGTTTATCCGCTATAAACACCTACACGTCTATACTAGTCTCCAAGACTAATGGTTCATTGAGAAACCATTTGAATCATATATTCCAGTATACGACATGTACCGGTCTCAACGGGTTTACTTTACTGACCAAGTAGTGTAAACCTTGACCAGGAACAGTCTGAGAATGATAACGTCATGATACTACTCAATGTCCGTTGCGACGCTTTTGCAACAGTACCATGACTAATCATTCTAAGGTCAATACGTCTTTACCATTTAATAAGATAGATTATATTACAGAAACTGCATATATTATTCATAATAATATTGTTTTACAGAAGTATTCAAAAGAAATACAACCGGGAATTGGCGCTCTGAGCACCAACCCCAACAACAGTGACAATCCTATCAAAGGTATGCAATGCATTTTTACTTACCTGGCTCGCCAGCTGCCACCTGACTTGCCTGTTGCTTCGAACTGAGTTGATATGGTGGTGAGGTGCCTCGACCCCTGGGCTTTGTTCCCGAACCACCGAATATGAGCTATGATGATGATGCAGTGGGCCCTCGAGTCTGGGACACATCCCGGAACTGCAACCGACAACGGGGGCACCTCGACCCTGGGCACCTTGACCCAACACCGCTGACAATAGGGACCTCGCCCTCGAACTGATGATGTAGTGGGAAAATATCGCAATATATTTTGAGGCACTTTCTTCCCCGTACCACGAACTTTGTACCGACTTTCACCACATATCGGACAATATTCAAGTGATTCATATTCTGCACGAAATAATACACACTCATACTTACAAGCATGAATGGATTCATAACCCATTCCCAGATCACGCAACATTTTATTTGCCTCGTAGTACGACTTAGGCAATTCGCTTCCAACCGATAACATTTGGCCCAGTAACTCTAGCATCATATCAATACTTTTGTTGGTCATTCTGTTGATCACTTTAATGTGTAATAATTTCACAACGAAATTCAAGATCGACATTCCAGCACCTTCAAATGGAATTTTTTTTGCCTCATCAAGTAGTTCACTAAATAAATTTTGATCATTTCCACTTACACTGGCATGTCACCACTGACACTATGACCAAGTTGTGGACCTTGTAAGTCATGCAAAGCATCGGTTTATCTCATCGTTTACAGGTTGATTGTAACTACTGCTCCCTTCACCGGAATCAATAAACCGTGACTGAGAATTATACTGCTCACCGTGATAAATCCAGTACGGTAAGTTGGTGATATTCCTGGCATGTATATGATTATGAACTTCATCTAACCGTTTCCTTTTCATATTCAAACAATTTGCACATGGACACCGAACACGACCTTCTGCATCAATGTGTTGCTTTGCGACTTCCATAAACTCATACACTATTACGATATTCAACACTCAATCTATCCAGCGGAGCTCATCCAATTTCTATCCATTTAAGCGAAATACCTAAATATAATAATATAATTATTAAATATCATATTACATCATCAACATTACTAATTCATTAATTATTATTTAAGCATATACACTATATATATTTTTGATATAAAGTAAATAGTTTACAGAAAAATTCTATTTAGTTAATTAATTAACTTAATCTACAATATGAACCATAAATCATTAACAAAAAGTATATAATAAACATAATCATAAAAATTGAAAAATAATAAAGAAATATAAAAGAAGACTTACCTTATGGAAAATTGATTACAATTTTATTGAAAATTTGTAGGAGAGTTGTGAGGTTGCAGAGGACAGATTCTGAGAGTTCAGAGGATGAAAATGAAGAGAATGGGAGAAAAAACAGAGGGGGAGAGGGTTGGTGGCATTCTGCATTTTAATCTATATTTAGCGTCGAATTTATTTTTTCGACGCTAATTGTTGTTATTCTTCGCGTCGAATAAACTATTTCGACGCTAAATGTCCAATTTTTAGCGTCGACATAAATTTAGATGCTAAAGATCAGAGGATTGTCGGTGGAATCTTCCTAAACCTTTAGCGACGCTACTTAGTCGACGCTAAATGTATAGTTTTTGGCGTCAACAAATATATGTGACGCTAAAAGTATAACATTTAGCGCCAAAAATTATTGGAATAGTAAAATAAGTTAGCGTCGAATATGTTTCGACGCTATAAGTGTACTTTTAGCGTCGATACTTTTTTTCGACGAAAAAAGTTGAATATTTGGCGTCGAATATTGGTTTCGTCGCTAAAATCTTGATATTTGGCGTCGAATATTATTTACGACGCTAAAAGTGATTTTTAGCGTCGAAAATAATTTCGACGCTAAATTATTGGACGCTATAAGCCATAATTCTTGTAGTGAAGATACTGTTAAACAGTAAAAGAGAGCATGTAAAATCAAAGCCCTGAAATAAAGTCCCAAAAAAGGTGAATGATTTTATTAAGGAATGTCTTCAAGGGGCGCAAACACATAATCTAATTAATTAATCTATATAAAAGAAAATTACATTGCTAATAAGAGTCTTTTAATTGTTCTCATTTTCCCCCAGATTTAGCTTTGGGCTTATATAGTAGCACTAATAACCACCTCAGTAATACTTGAACAATTGAATTCAACTATCTCATGGCTCTCTGCTTCATCTTCTACCCGTTGTGGCAATTGCCTCTTTCGTGCCTCCATGTTGTGGTAACTGCTAGGTTATGCTCCATGTTGTGGTGTGTTACTTGCATCAACCGCTATGAACTTGCGATGTATTCTTTAGCTGTCTGGTCATGTTTGTGTAATTGTTCCTTGATTCGGGAGTTGTTTCGGCTGGTTAGGATGATTTTTGGCTGCTAGTTGAGCGATTTGGAAGTTAGGCCGATTGAGCGATATAATTGTTAGGCCGATAGGGCGATTCATCTATTACACCGATTGGGAGATTTGGCTGTTGGGCTGCTAGGGCGATGATTGCAAGTTTTGGTTGTCAATAATTACCCTTCAAATACTGCACAGGTGATTTAGTCAATGAAATTTGTGCCGTATTTCTTGATCGTTATCTCTTACCATTCATTAAATGCAGTACTTAAAACTATGGTGGGATATTCATTCATTAAATGTGGCTTCATTTAATGCAGTCCTCAGATGACCCCTTATTTAATGTAAAATGATGTTATTATTTATCATTTATTTTCTTAATATTCAAGTTGTCTCCCATGTCACTCCAAATTACACATCTTATATAATTCAAAAATAGTGTCGTCCATGTCTTTTCACATTTCCCCCTCTTTTTTATCGATTCCACTTAGGGATGTTGGTTTTATTCTAGGTCCCAAGATCATCAAACAAGCAAGAAATCATGTGTGAATACATCAAAGGAGGTAGCGGAATACTCACATCGATCGGTTGAGACGAATCGGCAACAAACAAAACAAGTTTTGGGCTCTCCAAGTGGCGCCAATCACTGCAGTTCACTGCCCACAAAATCAGATTTTTGAGTTGAGAAATGGAGCTAGCTCAAGCTTCATCGAATGGTTCCCGGCTCATGGGTGAACTTCCCTACCACCTTCACATGTTCCGTAAGTGTGCTAGCACTTGAGTTTTTGCCACAAAAACCCACTCTTGGCTCCCTATAGCTCACGATTTTTGTTTTGATGAAAAACCAGTAAGTTTTGCCCATTTGGGCGTGAAAGTGAAGGAGAGAATGAGAGAGAAAAGTGTGTTGTGTTATGTAAAATGTGTAAAGACTTTTACTTATATATTTTCCAAAATTATATAACAATTACCATTTATTTTTCTTTTCAAAAAATCAAAATAAAAAGGTAATAAAGTCTCCCACCAAACCACATCAACTATTCACTATCACTATTCACATCACTTCACATCACTTTAATAAAGTGACATGTTGTCAAGTCACATCACTCAAAGTGACAAGTGATTTGACGCTTGATGTGACTAATGATTTGACGCTTCATGTGACTTGCGTTGCCACACTCGAATTTGAAATACGAATGCGCTCGCAATCACACTCGGGCTCGGGTTCGCTAATTCCTAATTAGCGAATTTTCCGTCGCGTCGCAACTAAATGATTACGCCTAGCGAATTCACTATTCACGTCGCCAACGAATTAATTCTAAATTAATTCGTTCGCCCGAATTAAAATCTAATTTCAATTTCGCGTCGAAATCCAATTTCGTTTAATATATCGAATTTATTAACTTTACCGATTAATTCCCAATTAATCGTTTTCTCTCTTTAGACAATATTTTATCCTAGATAAAATATCTCCGTAATTAATCCCAGATTAATTTTCTCTATCTTCTATATAATCCCAGATTAATCAAAGAGTGCAAGTTATACGTCATCGGTGGATCATTGGGAAGCGACCCATGAGATCCCCGGATATATTGGCAGTAAATACGGTCGTCGGACTATCCGAACACGTACGTACCAAGTACTACGTTTTACCGATTCACAAGACAAGGTTGGCTTCTAGCAAAGCGCCATGCCTACCCAATTCTCCGGAAATATTCTTATAGGAATATATGATCTATATCAAGCGTAGTATACCGTAGTATTGCATATTTCGATCCAGTATCAGACGGTCACGTACTAGGCCTGGGGCTGGAGTTGTGTCTGCCCCGTTCGAAGCACTTGTCGGATGTTTGGCAACTAGTCTCTATAATCGGATATTTATGACCTAGTCATAATATCCCGATGGCCGCGCAGCACTTAAGAGCACTAATACCGTATCCTACGTGACATCATCTCCACTATGACTGGAGTGATACTTCCGTCTTGACATCACACCCAATATTCTACGATTCTCAATATACCCAGTATCGGCGTACGCAGGACCTGTTACACCCCTGGACGACCTCAACTCAAGTATATTGATTGTCGTAAGCATTAGCGGTGCAAGTCTCAGGTTAAGACCAAATACACCTACCCTGATGTCGGACTCCCATAGACACATAGTCATACTACCAATGGGATTTCGAGGGGGTCTATCCAGAGCGAAGCTGTTTCCCGTACCATCGGTGAAACACAACCTTCTATTACACTTGCATGAGTATCCAATACCCAAATATACGAGAACTATGTCGTTGTGCCCTCACAACGCGCACAAGTGCAATATTAGTCTTTTACGTATTTGTCGATGTCCAATCTCGATAATACTCTGACTAGGGATATTTAATGATTTATCCTACGTGGACTGATACTGTCTCATATCATTCTCCGTCCAGGAACAAATCATAGGGACCTCTCATCATTTATACATCTAGGTGATCTAATCACAAATGATAAGAGTGCAATCTCCTTTATCACATAGTTAATTTGTACAACAACACCATGATCTGTACAAATAGTGACGCTATGGGTCATAATTATCCAACAATCTCCCACTTGGCCTATAGCCAGTCACTCGAGTGTCTTACACCCGAACTATATACGGTTGGCTCAAACTGCTGAGAAAAGCTTTCGTCAGCGGATTTGCATGATTATCGTCTGATGCAATTTATCCGATCATCACATCGCCACGATGTATGATCCGAATGAATCAGATGAGTATCGAAGTATATATCTGGATCATTGATGAGACCATTAATTCTTTAGCCTGTGCTGACGCCTAGCTCAGCCGCTAACAGAACTATATCTAATCTAATTAGATTTATTATCGACCCAAATGGCTTCTATTGCTGCTTCAGCTGCAGCAATAATCCGCATTTGTTGTTTATTCTGCAACAGTATCTTGCTTGGAAAATTTCCAGCTCACTGTTCCGTTATTCAAACTTATAATACCATTTGCGACTTATAGTCGTCTTTATCGGTTTGGAAACTTGCTACAGTGATCCCAATCACTTCAAGTTCTCCATCTCCACAGATTAAGACAGCATCCTTAGTTCTCTAAGATACTAAGTATGTTCTTAACTTCAATCCAGTGACTATCACTCGGATTGGCCTGTTTGTGAATCCATATGCTCAAAGCGTATGGGACACCAGGTCACGTACATTTTAAATGTACAATTTCTCAGAGAGTGTCAACAACTCTAAATCTATCCCAGTAGATCTTTATTCCTAGAATAAAAGTTGTTACTCCTAAGAATTCTACGGAGAACTATCTCGAAAGCCAAGCTTTCGCCGATTGTTTTATATGGGAATATCATTTCCAAGAAATGACATATATTATCATTATTTTATAGGACAGCCACTGTCAGTGTGCTCCCACTAACCTCCTTATATACACAAGAATCATTTCTGTTTTGAATCAAATCATAAACCATTATGATTACATCAAAAAGTTAGTTCCAAGAACCTTATGCTTGCTTCAATCCAAACATGGATCGAATTAACCCGCAAACCTTGTTTGTTGGTTTTAGTACGATAAAATCATCAGGATGTTATAAACATCCTCCAAAAGGTTTCCGTTTAAGGAAAGCGATTTTGATCTTTAACTGACACATTTCATAAATGTACAGTTTCAGCAAGCATTATCCAAATGGATTTACCATGGCAACAGGTAAAAGGTTGAACCGTAATTAACACAATGTTGATAACGATACCTTTTCGTCACAAGCCTAGCTTTATATGTTGGTATGTTGCCTTCCATGTATGTCTTCCTTGAAGACTTATATAGTACCAATAGGCATAATGCCTTGTGGTACATCAACTAGTGTCCAAACTTGGTTGATATACATGGAATCCATTTTGGACTCATGACATTTTGTCATATAAGGGAGTCGATACCTTGTATAACTTCCTAAAACGTAGTCGTTTTGTCTTCCTCAATAAGATTGACATCTTTATAAGGTGACATCAGAAACCCATACCCCAGGTTGTTTTATGATTCTCTCCAATCTACGCGGTTCTTGTGTATTCAAAGATTAATGGTACAGTTTCATCCTTGATGAACTATATGTGTTCCTTTAAGGACTTCATGCCTTGAACAGTATTACTCCGATTTTTATTGAGTTTTACTGTCCTCCCACTGACCACTGCATATCGGTAATCCTCTAAGGAAGATCGCATGGTGAGCAACAATCACATTGTTCTCTTGTGAGATATATAAGTACTATACTTTATGGTTTCCCCTAGGATAACCAATAATTTGGCACTTATCCAATTTGGGTTCTGGTTTGGTATCATCCAAACGTATGTCTTGCATTCCCAAATCTTCAGGAGTGTGAAACCCTGTTTCTTTCCCGTTCATATTTAATATGAATTCTGTCAAACAGATTTTTATGGAACCTTATTCTAAATAAGTTTTGCACTGTTAATGCATATCCGTTGAAGGAAAGTGGCAGCTCAGAGTGACTCATGATAAACCTTATCATGTCCAACAAAATTCGGTTTCTCCGTTCGGACACACCGTCAATTGACGTGTTCCGGGATGAGTCCTCATTTGAAAGAATACTATACTCTTTCAAGTATATGTGAAACTTATTGCTTAAGTATTTTCCATTACGGTCTTACCGTGACGATATAATACTATAGCCGATCTGTTTGTCTATTTCATGTCGAAACTTTAAAAGTTTCCGATTTGTGTTCTTCAAAAGAAACACATAACCATAACGTGATGCCACATCCGTTAAGGTCACGAAATATTCAAATCCATTTCTAGCCTTGCTAGATATGGGCCCACTTATTTCACTATGAATAGGGCTTGCAGATCGGTGGCACTTTCACTATTACCAAGTAAATAGTATTTTAGGTACTTTACCTAATAAACTAGATTCGTAGACTTTATTTGAATAGTCAAATTAGTCCTAGTACCCACTCTTCAAAAGTGTGGATATACGAGTCTTGTTTAATTGTGTCCCAGACAACAATACCACAAATAAGTCTCTTCTGATCAAATCAGTTAGAGCTATTTATTTGTCATTTTATATGTTTGAGATTTTATTTATATTCAAAATATAAATTCTGTTACTTACATCTAATGTGTTTATCTTTATATCATTCTTTATATAATGAAACACTTTAGTGTTCTAGAATATAAAGGTCTATCCGCAATGGATTAAACACTGATTATAAAGATAATGTTTCTAGTCAAACTAGTTACATTATAACAGTTCCTAATTTAAGTACATACCCGAAGGGTAGTTCCTAAACTTACGTATCTACGGTCGAAACAGCGACTTTCGTCCCGTTTCCGATTCGCAGATGAATCTGAGCTTGAAGTCAGTATCCTACTCACAGCAGATTCTGAACATCAATACATATATTTTATGTACCACACTAAGTATTTAAAATCCAATTTCAATACTAGTAGTGAACATAATTTTGACAAACATTCTTAAAGTCAGAGCCTTGCCCTTTCTTTAATTCCTTCGTGTCTGCCATATCCAAACGGCAGTCACTTTGGGATATGTCTTTTATCTTCCCAGAATATTATAATGATTTTGCCTTTACCCTTTTCTACATTTCAGAAGCCTTTGGCCAAGCCTTGGGTTTCTAAAATATCGAAGTAAAGTGCGCCTTGCGCTACTAGCCTAATTGCAAAGTTTGACTTTATCTCCTTGAGATTTGTCATTAATTCTCCAAGAATTATTAATTGTAATTTTAATACTTCTTAAATCTAAACATAGATTTATGACAAGTATATCAGATTAAGCACTTTAAGTTATCATTAAATGAAACTTCCAAAGATCATGCTCTACTATTGCTTAATTCTCGGGCTTAGGCATAATAGGTTATTTTATCAAATAAAGTAACTTATTATTTATTTCCAGGACCATCCTGAACTTTAATTCCCAATTTGAAAATTAAACCATTTAATATTTTAATCCAATATTAATTTAAATGTCCAATCTTTCAATGATTCTTAATTTCAATAGTCCAACTATTTAATCAATTATTTCAGGTACTATTTATTATAATGATTATTATAGTCCAACTATACAATCAAATATAATTTAAATCAATTAACCTCAATTACATTGATTACTATAATCCAATTATAAAATCAACTGTAAATTGAAATTAATTAATTCAAATGTATTGATTACTATAATCCAATTATATAATCAAATATAATACAGTCCAACTGCTTAAATTAAAACAACATTAAATATTAGTCCAACTAATACTTTTAATTATTTGACGAGTGATATTTGTTTGAGCGCGTATGGCAAGTAATTGAACGAATATTGCAAATTCAATTCTTGCCTCCCACTATTTTTCGGCGAACCTCTAACCCTCTGTCGAGTACTCGAGAAACCGTGTTTCCTAGTGGGCTAGGATCCCGTTAAATATCACACAATCTTGACTTTGGCCAACAAATTGTATGATAATTAACTAGGTAGATCTCTAAGATCAATTGGATCCAATCCAATTCCTAGATCCAGTAGGCGGATATCCAAATCCTAAACATATATCTTATATATATGCCAATACATCCAATGTATTACCTAACCTTTTTCCTCTAAACCATTAAGCCTTGGCTTTGGCACAACAAACTTAATGATTCTAGTCAAGCGCGACCCATTGACCATGGAAAGCTTCGTAATCAATGTCGAGTGACAAGAAGTGGTCTTGACTTTGGCCAACAAATCACAACTTGGACAAGACACCTGACCGGCGTAAACACACACGTATAACGCAAGCGCACGTATCGTTCAAGTAGTATAAAAAGTATCGATCCCACGAGGACTTAATACCTAAACTATTAATTTTATGAGATCAAATGATTACTAGTATCTAACAGGTTGATTGATTGATTTGAAATGGTGACGATTCTAAATTTAAAAGCAAGTAAATAAAATTGTCGAAAATAGGTTTTAAGAAAATTCAATATTAAAAACTATCTAGGGTTGTAATTTCTTTTAATATCATTTTAAAGATGAAGTGGTTATCTTAAAGTTGGGTAATATATTGATTTATTAACCTGGAACACTAAATTATGTGTAAGCCTCTGTCGATGGTCAGACATAAATACCCAGTTTAACCCAATTGAACCATATGTCTATGTCAACCAAATTATCTGGATTCATTAAGTTTAAGTTCCAATTATGGCTACCCCCGCCCGACATGTATATTCCTATCCTGTAAGGAAATCTATTAAAGGGTTATCTATCCTCAAGGAAGATCGTGGGCTATTGAGTCTAAGGCTGAAACCTAAAATCCCTATGTCTAGTTCATTTTAGATTTACCATATCAATTTTATTAATGGCCAGTTAATGAAAAAACATTAAGATTAAGACTCAATAAATAAATCTTAATATTACCCAAGCTATAATTTAACCCCTTATAAAACGGTGATATTAAAAGTCATCACAACCCCAGATAACTAATTTAGTTACAACACATAACTAGGGCTGGTGAAAACTTGAAAATAAAAGACTTGAAGTAAAAATGCGGTAAAGTAAATACTGAAAGGTAAATTACAATAAAATAAAATGCTAAGGTAAAAGGAATTACTTTTACTATTACTAATTTAGATATCTCCCATAAAATAATATATAAACTTGTGATAATATTTTACCAACCGACCAATCTGGCGGTATCCTGATTAAGTCAAATTAAGTCCAACCAGCCATATAGGTGGTAATATTTGTCCATAATCCAGCCATAAAAGCGGTACCAAAATAAATTTACCAACCGACCAATCTGGCGGTATCCTTGATTAATCAGGTTCAAACCAACAGAAAATAAACTTACCAACCGACCAATATAGCGGTTTCCTTGATTAGTCAGGTTTAAACCAGATTAAATTGAATTGCCAACCGACCAATATAGCGGTATCCTTTATTAATCAGTATTTTAAATAGTAAATATATTATTTTTAAGGGAGATTAATCTAAATAGTAATAGTAAAGAATTACCTTTCACCCTCGCTAGGGAAATTACCTCCTCATGGTGAATAGTAAAAACTGTAAAAAGTAAAGAAAGTAAATTACTATTATTACAAAACGTAATTAAAAATTAATTACAAAAGTAAAAAATTAAAAACTAAAGATTCTAGAGAGAGAAACTCTCTCTTTACACGGAATAGAAGAGAGAGAATGGTGTAATGAATTCTGAAATCTCGAGCTCAATTTATAGGCGCGGGTAGGCTTCGGGCGTCGCGACGCCAAGGGGTTCAGCGTCGCGATGCTGGAACAGTGAGGCGTGGCACGCTGAGGAGGTGACACGTGGCAAGGCGGCTGACTGTTAACGCGACACGTGGCAAGGCGGCTAAGACTCAATTATTGTGATGCCGTCATTGATGACGTCATGCTGATGTGGCGCTGACATGGCGCTGACATGGCAAGGCGGCTGAGACTCAATTGTCGGCACCATAGGATTGTGACACGTGGCGACACGTGTCACGCTGTGATTGGCTGATGCTCACTTGGCAAGTTGACTTGGTTGACCTTGTGACGTGGCTGATGACGTGGCGTGACACATGACGAAGTTGACTCGTTGACCGCTGACATGGATGATGATGTGGCGACACGTGGCAATGATGAGTGTCGGTAGCGTATGATGATGACACGTGGCACGGCGCATGTTAGCAGATTGGTTGTGATGGTGACACGTGGCACGGCGCACGTTAGCAAAGTCAAACTTCTCAAATTCTGATCCGTTGACCCGGTGTATGTTAGCAGATTCGGCACATGCTGGGCGTCGCGACGCTGAAGGTTTGGGCGTCGTGACGCTGGAAATTACCAAAATGCCCTTTTTCGCCAATTTTCACTGTTTTGCTCCAAATCACCTCCAGAATGTCCTGAAACTTTATTTATCTACAAAATAACACAAAACACATCAAAATATTCACAAGACTCAAGAAACTATACAAAATATTAGGATAAATGAGTGGGAAATAGTGATATAAATACCACTCATCACACCCCCAAACCTAACATTTTGCTAGTCCTCGAGCAAAACATAGAATAAAATAACATAATTAAAATTTAACTAAGCCACTTTCGTAGGGTTCACGGTTGCATTTAGCATATGCAACAAGCCTTTAAACCCCTAGGTGTCCCTAGTGGACGAGTTGTAGTCTCGTGAGGGTTTACAGCAATGATACCTACAAACATTTTACAAAAGAAAAAAGGTATTAAAACTAATGCACACAAAAGCAAAAAGACAAGCGAAAAGAGAATAAGAAGTTAGTAACTAATCAGGTGAAACTTCTACTCCAAGTTACTAGTTGTTTTGTTCTTTCTAAATTACTGAATAAGTAAATTCTCCGATTATATTTGTCATTCTTCATATACACAGCCAACATAATATTAAACAACTCATTTTTGCCCACAACAGTCATAAGTGCAGTTGATAAGAGAGTAATATTTTTGTCCTAAAGTTTTATCAGAATTCACACCTTTTTGCAGCAATGGAATAATTTTCTCATTTTTCTGATTTTTTTCTTTGATTTTTTTATTTTATTTATATACAATATCTTCTGTCTATGTAGCGAGTGTTGGGTCGGTGACTCCCAAACCAGTTGGCTTTAGGGCATCAGGTGTTAAGATACCCCTACGGACTTAATTACTCAGACTTCAGATATATATTTTGTAGCATCTTTAATCCATGTAGCGAGCTTTGGGCCAGTGACTCCCAAACCAGTTGGTTTTAGGGCACTAGGTGTTAAAACACCCTTACAGACTTAATAACCCGGATCTTAGATACTTTATTTTTGTACATCAGAATTTTTTTTTTTTTTTACTCCATCACTTTTTTAAGATGCTTCCTCCAATTGAACTAGAGCACTGAATATTACAAACTTTTCAATTACAGCTCATGTCCGTATGTTACTATGCATATTGATAATACCTGCAAACTGAGCATATGAAGATCCATTTTAGTCAGTGTTAAGGAGAATTTACAAATTAAATAATTTAAAATGAAATAAACAAAAATTAACTTGTTCCGAAATAAATGGTTTGAGATACGTATCAGGAGTGGGAACTCCTTGCTCAGCTACCTTTCACCAATTTCACATTTTTAGTCAAAATAAAAACACAAAAACACAAAATATTTTTGTAATTTTTGAAAAATTTTCAATTTTTTTGTATTTTTCGAAAAATTTTGGACTAAAAATAAAAACAACATACAAACTAAAAACAAGATACTAATCAACTAATTTCCTCCCCCAAACCTAAATGAGACATTGTCCCCAATGTCTTAAAAAGTAGAAGAAGAGTTTAGAAGGTCGTACCTGGTTAGCTGAAAATCTACAGGAAATTAAAGGTTCAGATCCAGATTAATTCTACGCCTCTTACCACGATCGTCCTCGGACCAATTTATCTTTGAAATGATAGGGTCAACTTTTGGTTCATAGGCTATGAGTTGGTCAATTAGATCTGGAGCAGTTCTGGCAGTAAATATGAGTTCTTTTAAAGGTTTTGATATGAACCCATTTCTCCAAGCATCATCAAGAAACACACAAAGAAAATCATAAACCCATCAACGTTGTACAGCCCAATTGGTTTCTGGTGTATGTTCAGGTTCGCCCAAGATAGTACAATAAAATTTTCCTCCAATTTACCCAAGCCACCTGGCAAAGCAATAAAAGCATCAGCACGGTTAATCATTTCTACCAGTCACTCAGACATACCTGGCACGATCAGTTCCTCTCCGTTTGATGGTTCAATAAGATTTGCCTCTGCCAAGGGTTTTGGGATGATTCCCAAAACGTGACTGCCTCATTCTTGTGCGGCCTTTGAAACAATCCCCATTAGTCCAAGATTGCCTCCGCCATATATTAAGTGCATATTTCTTGCGGCTAAGACTCGACCCAATTCCTGTGCTGCTTCTATATATTGTGGTTTAGTACCAACAGTACTACCGCAAAACACACAAATGTTTTCAACTCGTCTTCTTGAAGTGGCTTCCATGTTTTACTCTGGATGTCTGCCAAATGACAATTATTAGTTAAACAAATCGTGATAGTCAAAAAGGTCTGGATCCTGCCAATCGGATCCGTGCTTCAATTACCCAACGAATATCATTAGGAACACCGTGAATTGTTAGTAACCTCATCCGTTCCAAGCGAGCTTTGTAGACTTTCATCAGAGATTTTTGAGGGAGAGAAGGAAATTGCTTGCGAAGATTTGCGAGAGCATCTTCCATCTTGAAATGACTTAATCTGCAAAAACTAAACACACAAAATTAAATCACACCAAATCATAATATATACAAAAATTGCATGGGTTGCCTCCCTGCGAGCGCTCGTCAGCCAGACTTGGCTTCTCGAACGTTATGCTGGATCTGAAAGTGTGACACTTTCTTTTTGTCGCTCAAATGATTCTCCCCAGTAGTGTTTGACACGCTTGTTTTTAACCTTGAAAGGTTTGTTAGCGTCAGGATCATGTATCTCAACGGCTCTTTTCCGTAAAACTTTAGTGATCACAAATGGACCTGACCACCGTGATTTTGGCTTCCATGGGAAGAATTTCACCCTTGATTTGTTTAACAGTACCTTCTGCCCTGGTTCCAGTTGTATGCGCACTAACCTTTCATCGTGTCTTTTCTTACCCTTTTCTTTGTACAATTTGGCATCCTCAAAAGGCTGATTGTGAAATTCCTCCAATTCGTTGAGATGGTGGAACTTTTTCTCTTCTGTTGCTTGTAGTGCAAGAATTGGCTCTTTCAGTGCAAAAGATGCTTTATCTTTAGGCTCCACAGGCAATTGACATGTTTTAAGTTTGTCAGTAGAACTTTGTCTTTCATCAGAGTTCTGAATGGTACTGTGTATCACATCGAGTTTGAAACATTCCTCATTCTTTTCATCATCTGGGAAATTCATGGCCTTGAAAACATTGAATGTTACTTCTTGGTCCTGTACCCTCATGGTTAATTCTCCTTTTTGTACATCAATAATGGTTCGACCTGTAGCCAAGAATGGTCTCCCGAGGATGATTGGCACGTCTGCGTCTTCCTCCATATCAAGGACAATAAATCTGCTGGGAAAATGAATTTGTCAACCTTGACCAGCACATCCTCAACTACGCCTCTTGGAAATATGAGCGTTCTATCAGCAAGTTGTAGTGAGACTGAAGTTGGCATTGTTTCTCCAATCTGCAGTTTCCTGAAAATAGAAAAATGCATCAAGTTAACACTTGCACCTAAATCACATAAAGCCTTACCAAAGTTATGTTCTCCTATGACGCAAGGAACAGTGAAACTGCCAGGATCTTTCAACTTCGGGGGAAGTTTCCTCTGAATGATAGCACTTCATTCTTCTGTTAATGCTACTGTCTCGTAATCTCCCAATCTCCGTTTTCGTGAAAGAATATCTTTCATGAATTTGGCATAGGTGGGCATTTGTTCCAATGCTTCTGCAAATGGAATGTTGATATGCAGATTTTTGAAGATCTCCAGGAACCGAGAAAACTGCTTGTCCAATTTGTTCTTTTGAAGACGTTGAGGAAAAGGTGGAGGTGGAGTGATCTGTTCTTTTTCCTTTGCTTCTTTTTCCTCCATCTGTTGCTTTGTTTCTTTTGGAACTTCCTCAGCATCTGTTTTGGCTCCAACATCTTTTTTGATTTCAGTACCGCTTTTTAACATGATGGCATGACATTGTTCCTTCCCCATGTTTCTTGGATTTGGCTCAGTGTTGCTAGGAAGGGTACCTGGCGGTCTGTAATTCTGAGCATTGGCTAGTTGTCCGATTTGATTCTCTAGTGCTTTGATAGAAGCAGATTGACTTTGAATTAATGCTGATTGGGATTGAAACATAGCATCATATCTTACTGTTTGAGAGTCATGTTTTGCTTCTAACTTTTTCAAGTAGGTCAACACTTATGTTATTCCTGATTCATTTGCCTGCTCCTGGCTTTTGTTCTGTTGTTGGAATTCAGGTGGTGGATAGTTTTGTTGTTGACCAGAATTGTTGCTCCATGCGAAATTAGGATGATTCCTCCACCCTAGGTTGTAGGTGTTGGAATATGGATTGTTCCCATGCCTGTTAAAATTGTTGACAAAATTCACCGTTTGTTCATGTTGGATTAGTTCTGGTGCTCCTCCATATGGTGAACTTGTGGATCCAGTGGTAAGAGTTCCAAAAATTTGCATATCTGATCTAGCTTGGTGTTGACTGTTGTATTGGCTCCACTTTCATAAATTCCTGCAATTCTTTGGATCATGCTCCTTTCTGTTGGCCACAAGGAATTGTTGTTGGCCATTTCTTCAATTAAGTCCCAGGCTTGATCTTCTCATTTTGCCATCAAAGCTCCTCCAGCAGCAGCATCGATTATGGTTCAAATTATTCCAGAAAGTCCATTGTAGAAGGTCTGAACTTGTAGCCACTTTGCGATCTCATGATGAGGACATTTCCGGAGTAAATCTTTGAATCTTTCCCAAGCTTCGCAAAGGGATTCTGAATCTTGTTGCATGAAGGATGTGATGTCATTCCTTAACTTTGCAGTTCTGGCTGGTGGAAAGTATTTTGCAAGGAATTTGGTGGCTAGAGTGTTCCAAGTTGTGATGGATCCAGCTGGTAGTGAATGTAGCCAAGCTTTTGCTCTGTCTTTCAAGGAATATGGGAAAATTCGCAGTCTCATTGCTTCTTCAGCTCCTCGGTTGTAATTGAACGTGCCGCAAACTTCCAGGAAGTTGCTGATGTGGGCATTAGGATCTTCAGTTGCATTTCCCAAACTGAACTGTCTGCTGAATCATCTGAATGCAAGTTTTGATGTCACCCGCATTTGCTGGTAAAGGAGGAAGTACAATACAGGAAATGAGGCCATCTACCACCAGAATGGTTCTGTCTCGAATGGGGATTGGTGGTGCAACCTCCAAAGGTTCAGGTTCCATGTTGACTAAGGCTTCTTGGCCTTCTCGCCTTTCCCTTCTCAACTGTCTGATGGTTCTTTCAATTTATGGGTCAAGCGGTCGGAGTTCAAAGCTTCTGGTTCGTCTCATGAAATTTCTGAGAACCTGAAACACAAGAAAACAATAACAATAAGTAAAAAGAAAATTAGATACAAGTAAACGTATCTAACCCCTAAATTAATAATAAAAGATAAATAAGTCCCCGGCAACGGCGCCAAAAACTTGACCGGCGTAAACACACACGTATAACGCAAGCGCACGTATCGTTCAAGTAGTATAAAAAGTATCGATCCCACGAGGACTTAATACCTAAACTATTAATTTTATGAGGTCAAATGATTACTAGTATCTAACAGGTTGATTGATTGATTTGAAATGGTGACGATTCTAAATTAAAAGCAAGTAAATAAAATTGTCGAAAATAGGTTTTAAGAAAATTCAATATTAAAAACTATCTACGGTGTGATTTCTTTTAATATCATTTTAAAGATGAAGTGGTTATCTTAAAGTTGGGTAATATATTGATTTATTAACCTGGAACACTAAATTATGTGTAAGCCTCTGTCGATGGTCAGACACAAATACCCAGTTTAACCCAATTGAACCATATGTCTATGTCAACCAAATTATCTGGATTCATTAAGTTAAGTTCCAATTATGGCTACCCCCGCCCGACAGGTATATTCCTATCCTGTAAGGAAATCTATTAAAGGGTTATCTATCCTCAAGGAAGATCGTGGGCTATTGAGTCTAAGGCTGAAACTAAAATCCCTATGTCTAGTTCATTTTAGATTTACCATATCAATTTTATTAATGGCCAGTTAATGAAAAAACATTAAGATTAAGACTCAATAAATAAATCTTAATATTACCCAAGCTATAATTTAACCCCTTATAAAACGGTGATATTAAAAGTCATCACAACCCCAGATAACTAATTTAGTTACAACACATAACTAGGGCTGGTGAAAACTTGAAAATAAAAGACTTGAAGTAAAAATGCGGTAAAGTAAATACTGAAAGGTAAATTACAATAAAATAAAATGCTAAGGTAAAAGGAATTACTTTTACTACTACTAATTTAGATATCTCCCATAAAATAATATATAAACTTGTGATAATATTTTACCAACCGACCAATCTGGCGGTATCCTGATTAAGTCAAATTAAGTCCAACCAGCCATATAGGTGGTAATATTTGTCCATAATCCAGCCATAAAAGCGGTACCAAAATAAATTTACCAACCGACCAATCTGGCGGTATCCTTGATTAATCAGGTTCAAACCAACAGAAATAAACTTCCAACCGACCAATATAGCGGTTTCCTTGATTAGTCAGGTTTAAACCAGATTAAATTGAATTGCCAACCGACCAATATAGCGGTATCCTTTATTAATCAGTATTTTAAATAGTAAATATATTATTTTTAAGGGAGATTAATCTAAATAGTAATAGTAAAAGAATTACCTTTCACCCTAGCTAGGGAAATTACCTCCTCATGGTGAATAGTAAAAACTGTAAAAAGTAAAGAAAGTAATTACTATTATTACAAAACGTAATTAAAAATTAATTACAAAAGTAAAAAATTAAAAACTAAAGATTCTAGAGAGAGAAACTCTCTCTTTACACGGAATAGAAGAGAGAGAATGGTGTAATGAATTCTGAAATCTCGAGCTCAATTTATAGGCGCGGGTAGGCTTCGGGCGTCGCGACGCCAAGGGCTTCAGCGTCGCGATGCTGGAACAGTGAGGCGTGGCACGCTGAGGAGGCGACACGTGGCAAGGTGGCTGACTGTTAACGCGACACGTGGCAAGGCGGCTAAGACTCAATTATTGTGATGCCGTCATTGATGACGTCATGCTGATGTGGCGCTGACGTGGCAAGGCGGCTGAGACTCAATTGTCGGCACCATAGGATTGCGACACGTGTCACGCTGTGATTGGCTGATGCTGACTTGGCAAGTTGACTTGGTTGACCTTGTGACGTGGCTGATGACGTGGCGTGACACATGGCGAAGTTGACTCGTTGACCGCTGACATGGATGATGACATGGCGACAGGTGGCAATGATGAGTGTCGGTAGCGTATGATGATGACACGTGGCACGGCGCATGTTAGCAGATTGGTTGTGATGGTGACACGTGGCACGGCGCACGTTAGCAAAGTCAAACTTCTCAAATTCTGATCCGTTGACCCGGTGTATGTTAGCAGATTCGGCGCATGCTGGGCGTCGCGACGCTGGAAATTTCCAAAATGCCCTTTTTCGCCAATTTTCACTATTTTGCCCCAAATCACCTCCAGAATGTCCTGAAACTTTATTTATCTACAAAATAACACAAAACACATCAAAATATTCACAAGACTCAAGAAACTATACAAAATATTAGGATAAATACCACTCATCAACACCGATATAGAACAAAGCTCTCGTGATTCAAACACATATTCGACGGACAAAGGGCTTGACTTTGGCCAACAACCCAATGCAGTCTCGGATCTTGAGTAAGAATCACTCAATGGAAGGAAAAATGCATGATATTGAGCGAGGGTTTTTCGCGTGCAAATTGGCTACCAATTTATTATCTTTGTTAAGGTCTCATCATCATACACCCTTAAACATGCATTCTAAACACATAATAAAGCGCGTATAATAAAATAATAATGATATGCGGATGGATACTTAACACATTGATCCTAGATCAAATCTCTCTCTTTCTCTCTCAAGCTAGCACTTGTATTACTTCTACCTGTTACACTACACTTCTAAAGAAACCTCATTTACATTGAGGGGAATAGGTGAGAAGAGAATACAAAGAGAATAGAGGTGATAAGGCTGGACACGCAGGTCCAATTAATAAATCAAATTTATTACAACAATTTCCAAAATGCCCCCACCCGACTAATATCCATCTGATATACATTATTCATTCATCACAACCATGTATTCACACAAGCATGTTATCAATCAATCTAATCAAATTAATTAATCTGATAATTAGTGATCATCCAATGTTCAAACAACGATTTGATTTTGCGCGAGTCAAACTCGTTTTGCGAACAAGTACTCAAAGTACGAATTCTTGAATTAAATTAAACTACAACATTAAATCCAATTTAATATGTATTTAATACTAACTCACTATTTAACTCCAAATTAAATATTACACTTTATTAATAAACCTTTTAACACTTAAATTCAAATTTAATCGTAACGCGTCTCAAAGACCGATTAACGTCCAACGTCAATTCAATTAAAGTCCAATGGGCTTTTAATTGATTTCTTAAGGCGTGGACTTTTGGTCAACTCGGGTCAAACCGAATAACCAAAATCCAATCCGGGAATTACCCCATAAGCCCATAAATCAATTTAGGCCCATTAGGCCCAATTAAACTTAAAGGTTCATTAAGTCGCAATTGGGCTTAACGGAAGTGGTTTTGGGCCCAATTGGATCCAATCCAATTTGCCTAAACCCAACTTTGTACAACAAAGCCCAATAAGCCCATTTACAACATAATAAGCCCAAATCCAATTTAAAGGCCCAAATAATTAAATTATCAAATTCCAAATTTCCAATTTAATTACCTAAAGTGTATATCATGATTAATCACCTAAATCAATATTTCCTAAACATCAAATTAGTCCAATTAATCATGCTTTACATCATCATTACATGTCCAACACATAAATGAAAAATCAAACCCATTAACCATGCTAAAGTCTCGGCCAAGGGAGATAATTTTGTCCGATTTGAATTCAATCCAATTAATTCCACAATCGACATCGAATTAATATCCCGAATAATTTCATACACATCCAATGTCCAAAAAATCAAATTCCAAGACTAATAGGGCTTATACACATTCGGCCAACATGAAGGAATTGGGGATTTTTGTTCAATTCAAAAATTAATCCAATTAATTTTAAATTAACATTATCCAACATCATTCTAATTCATCCAATGAATCAAAATCAAAAAATTCCAAATTTCCAAAATTCTTTACATATTCGGCCAACACATATATTTTGGGGAAATTTGATCCAATCACAATTTCAACAAGCAATCATGTGTGAATACATCAAAGGAGGTAGCGGAATACTCACATCGATCGGTTGAGACGAATCGGCAACAAACAAAACAAGTTTTTGGCTCTCCAAGTGGCGCCAATCACTGCAGTTCACTGCCCACAAAATCAGATTTTTGAGTTGAGAAATGGAGCTCCAAGCTTCATCGAATGGTTCCCGGCTCATTGGTGAACTTCCCTACCACCTTCGCATGTTCCGTAAGTGTGCTAGCACTTGAGTTTTTGCCACAAAAACCCACTCTTGCCTCCCTATAGCTCACGGCTTTTGTTGATGAAAAACCAGTAAGTTTGCCCATTTGGGCGTGAAAGTGAAGGAGAGAATGAGAGAGAAAAAGTGTGGTGTGTTATGTAAAATGTGTAAAGACTTTTACTTATTATTTTCCAAAATTATATAACAATTACCATTTATTTTTCTTTTCAAAAAATCAAAATAAAAAGGTAATAAAGTCTCCCACCAAACCACATCAACTATTCACTATCACTATTCACATCAACTTCACATCACTTTAATAAAGTGACATGTTGTCAAGTCACATCACTCAAAGTGACAAGTGATTTGACGCTTGATGCGACTAATGATTTGACGCTTCATGTGACTTGCGTTGCCGCACTCGAATTCGAAATACGAATGCGCTCGCAATCACACTCGGGCTCGGGTTCGCTAATTCCTAATTAGCGAATTTTCCGTCGCGTCGCAACTAAATGATTACGCCTAGCGAATTCACTATTCACATCGCCAACGAATTAATTCTAAATTAATTCGTTCGCCCGAATTAAAATCTAATTTCAATTTCGCGTCGAAATCCAATTTCGTTTAATATATCGAATATATTAACTTTACCGATTAATTCCAAATTAATCGTTTTCTCTCTTTAGACGATATTTTATCCTAGATAAAATATCTCTGTAATTAATCCCAGATTAATTTTCTCTATCTTCTATATAATCCCAGATTAATCAAAGAGTGCGAGTTATACGTCATCGGTGGATCATTGGGAAGCGACCCATGAGATCCCCGGATATGTTGGCAGTAAATACGGTCGTCGGACTATCCGAACACGTACGTACCAAGTACTACGTTTTACCGATTCACAAGACAAGGTTGGCTTCTAGCAAAGCGCCATGCCTACCCAATTCTCCGGAAATATTCTTACAGGAATATAGGATCTATATCAGCGTAGTATACCGTAGTATTGCATATTTCGATCCAGTATCGGACGGTCACGTGCTAGGCCTGGGGCTGGAGTTGTGTCTGCCCCGTACGAAGCACTTGTCGGATGTCTGGCAACTAGTCTCTATAATCGGATATTTATGACCTAGTCATAATATCCCGATGGCCGCGCAGCACTTAAGAGCACTAATACCGTATCCTACGTGACATCATCTCCACTATGACT
Organism: Zanthoxylum bungeanum; assembly: GCA_019454045.1. Classification (NCBI taxonomy): domain Eukaryota; kingdom Viridiplantae; phylum Streptophyta; class Magnoliopsida; order Sapindales; family Rutaceae; genus Zanthoxylum; species Zanthoxylum bungeanum. The sequence continues at coordinate 108,946 of SKCR01021011.1, forward strand.
GGAGTGATACTTCCGTCTTGACATCACACCCAATACTCTACGATTCTCAATATACCCAGTATCGGCGTACGCAGGACCTGTTACACCCCTGGACGACCTCAACTCAAGTATATCGATTGTCGTAAGCATTAGCGGTGCAAGTCTCAAGTTAAGACCAAATACACCTACCCTGATGTCGACTCCCATAGACACATAGTCATACTACCAATGGGATTCCGAGGGGGTCTATCCAGAGCGAAGCTGTTTCCCGTACCATCGGTGAAACACAACCTCCTATTACACTTGCATGAGTATCCAATACCCAAATATACGAGAACTATGCCGTTGTGCCCTCACAACGCGCACAAGTGCAATACTAGTCTTTTACGTATTTGTCGATGTCCAATCTCGATAATACTCTGACTAGGGATATTTAATGATTTATCCTACGTGGACTGATACTGTCTCATATCATTCTCCGTTCAGGAACAAATCATAGGGACCTCTCATCATTTATACATCTAGGTGATCTAATCACAAATGATAAGAGTGCAATCTCCTTTATCACATAGTTAATTTGTACAACAACACCATGATCTGTATAAATAGTGACGCTATGAGTCATAATTATCCAACAAGGGAGTGCCATCTATTTAGGGTAATGAAACATTTGTCATCGATGTTGGCTATAAAAGGACTTTTTGGCTCCTCATTCCACTTTTACATGCAATTGTCCTCGCTTAAGCACACAAAATCCCAAACTTTATTCTCTCAATCCTCTAATGGCATCCTCATCTTCTGCTTCAAAAACTTCCCGAAATTTCTACTTTCTTGGATTACCAAAAAGCCCTGGAAGACCTTTCCATTGATGTTGTCCACCTGATTTCGTTGGATGTAACAAGGGGTGTCTGCTCTCTTGGCCCTGCATTTACCGACGAACACGCCATATCCAGTGCTGGTTTGGCTCAACTTTTGCCTCTAATCTGTGATCTTCCTCTGTCTGATCCTCTGTCTGTTTCTTCCCTCTATCAGGCAAATACTATTCGCACTTAGCCTAACCAGATCCCACCTTTAGGGATTGATTTCATCACATAAAGGCTAATGAGGCAACCAAATTCCTTGGTTTTCCTTTCATATCCCAACCTATGATCTTCTTTTGTTTCTAGTCGCCCTTCTTTTTTGGTTATCTGAGTACAACACCTTCATTTTTTTCCATTGGTCATATGACCATTACTCTGCTTGATATAAATGTTTTGATAGGTTTGTCCCCTCTCGGAACTGTCATTTCGGCCAGTACCAAATTTAAATCTATCCATCGATCCTTTGAAGGCTCTCACTTCAACTCCTATTCCGCTCTGTCTAGACCCTACACGGGCCTTATTTCTTTTGTTTCGGTTCGTGAATGCACCACGTTCATCCACTATTAGCTCTACAAATACATGATTTTCTTACCGAGCCAAAAATCTGATGTTGGCTACCTTCCACTGTCATATGAGATAGCCAGCGGCTGTTCTCTGGATCTAACCTTTTTTGTCTTGGTCGCTTTTTTTTTAGGGTTGACCACTTTGACCAAATCATCTTGGTCGCTTTTTTTTGCTTCGAAATTATAGCGTATTTTCTACTTTTTGGCTCCATCAAGTCCAATTGCTCTAGCTCATGCGCATGCCTTTTGCTCACCCAGCTGAAGCCAGTTTTGCTCATTCATCGCTCCATTTTTCGATAATTTTTACAGCATTTTCTAGTATCTCTTCTTTTTCTGTTTTTTTTCCTCGGACGTTTGCCCCACCTTCGTATATAATATCTCAACTCCCAAAAGTGATGAGACACTCATTTAGAACCTGGCCTAAATTCATGTGCAGTCACAAGTTGTCTCATGACTTTCTAGTTGCGGCCAATGGCAAGGTTGGGGTTGAAGTCTATTCCCTAAATTTGTTGCCCGTCAATTTGGCTTAGTTCTGACGTGGCCTCTCCACTTATACTACGCTCATTATGCTTTTTCCTTAGAACGATTCAAAGTTCTAACTCTCCCGGATGTAGAGCAATGTCTATTGGAGTAGAACACTTTAATGAGTTCTTTCTCCTATGATTCTTTCACTTCTTGTACATCCTTCAATCATTTTTTTTGAAAAATTTCGGCCGATGGTTCATGCTAGGCTATTTTATTCCCTTCTTGCCATAGCGTATAATCACCTTTCTTTTACTTCTCCTAAATGTCTTTCAGCCGTAGCTTATGGGTATAAGGAAGTAGCCACCTCCAAGAAACCTCTGGCGGTTCGTCCTAGCAAGAAGGGACGCCCTCTATCTCATTTTTGCCCTCTCGTGGCTCCGATTATGATGTCTAGCCTTTGGTACGTCACCCTCGAACTAAGGTGTGCATACTTTCATCTTTCTTTATCAGACATTTTCTTATTCCCTCTTTTTTAAAACATGATTTTCTCTCATTGTGTAGGTTCGCAGGACTATGGATGTTACTGCGGTTGTACCAGTTAGGGCTGAGATTGCGTCTATGTCCATCGTCCAAAATTCGTTTGAGGTCGATTTCGCAGCTGAACCATCGTGGGCCGAGATTATACCAAATCCCGTCCAACATCCGTCTGAGGCGACAAGTCATGTTGCTGAGGCAGCGCCTCAAGATATTTCATTTGACTTAGTTGTAGGGATTCATCGAGGAGATCCCCCAAGATCACCTCATTTTTTATTAATATCATATGCGATCTCCGAACCCCATCATCCAACATCCTGATGAAGACCTTGCTGGGCCTCGTGGCTCTTTTAGGGATAAGGCTGACCTTTTCAACTGTCCTCTGCTAGATATTATATTAATTATGAGATCGCTAAAGGGATTCTCGAGGGGCTCGGGTGGTTGAAATATCTGAATCATCTGACTTCTCTGATTATTCAACTGACTCTTTAGGGACCGACAAATTTCACTCTTTAAGGTGTGATCCTGAGCCTTCTCTGCCCAACAATCTTCTTCGGCCCTACCCAATGCGGCTCTTCTTCCTATTGGATGCAGCTTCAAAGTCCTTTGATTTTTGTTCCTCTAAAGGTAGACATCCCTCCACCTTCTCCATGAGGCGATAAGCCTGCATCCATTTCGTCCACCACTACAACTCTAGTGGCTCCTCCAACTGATGGGCTATCGTCGTCAACTCCTGCTCCTAGGGCTGTAAATCTTTCTCCATGTTTTTTTTTATGTGTGTGGTGTCTGGTTCTCACTACTTTTACTATTTTCCTTGTAGGGTCTCGATGTTATCATTCAGTCCCTTCATAATGCCTTTACCAATTGCGACCACCTTAAGTTTACTCTTCCTACTCGGCAAAGAACTTCGGCCAGCAATAGTTCAGACCTGAAGGCTTTGAGAGATGTCCTCCAATAGTGTTAGGCTTTCACAAGCCTGAAGATCCATCAGGCCATTATGTTGACCAATCTTGCGCGACTGGAGCCTATGCTGGCAGAATTTACCTGTCTCATTTTTTCATTTTCTTTGCCCATACCAGTGTCCAATCAAGTCTTTCTTGAATCAAAGATGAAGTCCAGTCTCTCCTTATGCTCTATCAACAGCTTCACAGACAAAAGATGAATATTCGGTCTTCGTTCGTGAGGAGGGACGATCTGGTTCAGTTCGTTGAAAGAGCACATACCTCATTAAAGAAGCTCACGAACGAGATTATGACTAAGGACTTGATCATTATTAGACTCGAACAGCAACTTAGTTAGATTCAGTATCAGTTGGACGAGCTTCAGATGCGCAAGGAAACTAATGCAGGAATGCGGCCATGGACTTGGAAGAGCTTAATCGCTTCATGGCGGAGTATCAGAGCCCAGTCGAGGCTGATTTAGAGAAGGCTTTGACCGATGTCACTGCGGTCACTGAAGAGGTACAGAGGGGGGCATCTAAAGAGGGAATCTCCTAGAGCATAAAAGACAAGGCTCCAACAGAGGAGTATGAAGATATCCCTTAGTTGTTTTCCTTTTTTTCAATACGGAGATATCCCTTAGCCATTTTCTCTATTTTTCAATGTACATTAAGACGTGTAATCATGCAATTAATGAAAGGATATTCTTTCATGTTCCCACAACGAATATAATTTCCATTCATCGCTCTAACATGTATCTTTTCATCCAAATCATTTAAATGATAAACATCATTGGGTAATGCAACTTTTATTTGGTATGGCCTTTCCCAATTGAGCGATAAAATAAGTATTTTATTACAATAATTTTTTTAACCAAATACACAGTAACATACCGTAAGTAGGCCCTTAACTTAGTACAAGTGAAATACATGGCCAAGCATAATTTCTCAATTGGAGAATAATTATATTCGTACTTCAATAATACTTGCTGAGGAAGTAAATGGCTATTTCTTTGCCCATGTTATTGTCCTGCGAAGTCATCCCAACTATTGACTCTTCTTCGGCTAAAATATATAACCTCAATGGCAGTCCTTATTGGGATATATGCCCTAAAGTTTCATGTAATTTGTAAACTAAATTATTTATTTTAAACAGAAGATGCATTGTTCATTTATTAATTGTTTTGATTTAAATCGCATATTGTAAATTATCCAGTTTACCCTTGATTACTTATGTGCTTTCAGACTTAGTGTATGAGTCTCATACACATGAGGATTTAAGTTTAAAGTTAGTAATATAAAATAGTACATATAAAACAAACAAAATCAGTGCATATCTATAGTTGTGGTCCATTCTATAAATATATGGCGACCTTCATCCGGGATCGTCCATGTGGTAACATGAGAATAAAGACACCTTATATGATGTGATCATATATGACTCGATCCAGATAGAAATGAATTTCTTATAATATCCGTTAAATAAAGACATTTATTTCAATATACTAAATGGTCATATATGGATTGATCTGAATCCAGAGTGTACTACGAACTTCCTGAATGACATGCCATGTCCTTTGATTTACAAATGTAAGGTTGGTGTAGAAATCCTGATCAATAGCTACGTATTTTGGGACATGGTTTGGTATGTAGTTGGGGACGTTTTACATAGTTATAGAATTCACTCATGTTGCGAGAAGTAAAATAGTATATTCTTTAAAGGTTAATTCGATACTTGAACGATTAGAACTCTCAAGTCTTTCTATTACAAATAGAAAAATTAATATTCACAATAGTTATGAATAAATCGTTAATTAGAGAATCAATGGTACTTTAGGTAAAAATAATTAGAGGGGTATAACAGATATTTTGACCCGGCTATGATTATGAGATACTCGTGAAGGGTCAATCTATATGTAATGACTATATCAATTGACACAGACGTAGTTCGACTTATATAATATATATTCGGCAACGAGAGTGTAGCTTTAGGTTTTTAATGGAATAACCTAAAGTTAATAATTTGAAATGTTTAATTAAAGAGTTTAATTAATATTTTGGGATTATTGGAGCTCGGAACCGTAAGTCCATTTGGTCACCGTACTAGCTCGATATACTGTAGCAAATTAAATATAATTAAATAGTCTAATTAAATACTCATATTTATTATTATTATTAATGTGAGTAATAATATATTTGTCACACATGTAACTTTATATTATTTTAATATAATATTTTTCCATAATAAATAATTATGAGATAATTTATTTATTAAAATTTTGTTAATATTAAACTATTTGATAATTTAATATACAATTTTGGAAATGAATGATATTGAAATTTGATTTCAAATCTTTTTATTTACAAAATTGGAAGTTATATTATTTATAATGGTAACTCCTAATTGTCTTAATGAATGCATTTAATAAAATATTTTTGTTATGGAAAATGGCCTCTTGGCCGAAAATTGCGAGGTGGAGGGGAAAAATTTTGGTTATTTTTTTGGACAACCTAAACCCTATATATAAATAGGAAAAGTATTTTCCTCTTAACCCTAATTTCATTTGATCTAACCCTAACCACCATTGTTCTTGTTTTCTCTCAAGTGTTGAGGGAAAAAGAAAAAAGAACAAAGAGAAAAGAAAAATTAAAATTCCTATCTCTAAATTATTTAGGGATCATTATGTGAGTCTACCACACTCTAGTTTTTGTTGGTTGCGAGCCATAACACGAAAGACCATTCGGAGTCGGAAAAAATTTCTTCATCCACTTCCTATTATTACTCACGATATTGAGCATAAAAATATGCTCACTACCCCTACCATTTACCCTTTGTGTGGTTTGGTTTTTGTTTTATGTTTATACATAATTTTTGCTAATACTAAAGGCTGACTTGGGGAAATTTTGAGACTTTTATAGAGTCCAAAAACCATCCAGAACTGCTGTCCAAAAAAATTAGGAAAACATCTAGCATGGAAACCGTGAACTGTGCGCACAAACAATGAACTTTCGGTGTGACAAATAGTCTAGTTTTTAGGCTATTGTTCGGGGCTGGAAAAATCATCAAAAATAGCACAAATCACTGGCCAAAAAGGCTGGACAGATTTGGCATTAAATAAGGGAAGAGTAAAAAAAAATTCAATGTCGATCCCGATGCCTAACACGCTTCCGCCACGAGGGAAATCGTTTCCTACAATTGACATCTAGAGCGAGGTTGAAAAGTGCTCTTAAACCTTCTTATTTTTATTAAAAAAAATTTTGTTTTTATTTATTTATACGTGATATAAATATTTTTGCATGTTGTGATGAGTAGACATAATTTTTATGTTCATATGATGACTATTTATATTTAAGTTCATGTGATGAATGTATTGCGTTGGTCATAAATTTTTACGGATCTTAATTTTTATGTTATTTTATTTTTGGGGAATGTAAGGCCATAAGGCCAATTTTTACAAAGTGTTGGAAATAATGTTTATGTAAATTGCAGAGCCGATGTCGTCAACTACTTCATAAGGAGATTTTCCCCAATCCATGAAACAAGATTTGAAGACCAAGGGATGTCTTGGTAAATTTTGTACTAATTAGATTAGTATAGAGAAAGTAAGAGTCTGGTCAATGATGCATGTATATTCTAATCATAAAATTTATTTATTGAAATTTAAAGGGGTTAAATTAGAATATGATATGCATGGAAGACAAATTAATGGCTTAAAAATTAGAAATTCAAATTTAATATATATGGGCTCTATAAGTGCATTATATTTTCCCTTAGTATATCAGATAAAAACCTGTACTTAAATTTCGTTGTCGATTCCGAATGGACGGTAGTGTGGTCTGCACTGGGGAAACAATTCCACGTACCTTTGGAATTTATAAGACGCTTATGTTAATTAAATAGTTAAATTAAAATATTTTATCCTTAATTTGAATTTTAAATTTTAAACTTATTAGTGAGCTAAAATTTTAAGAGTTAAAATTAATTCGGTCACTAAAGCACACTTAGTTGAATTAGATTAATTAAGTGAAATATTAGTTTGGACTAAAAAGAATTAATGGATAAAATTTTAAGAGTTAAAATTGGAATTATCGCTAATTTTAAATTGAGTTATGTTTTAGCCGCGCATGAACTTATAGACACTAGTGGATTAAAATATTAGATATTTTAAGTAGAAACCTTTAAATTTAAAATAGTAAGTGGGAGAGGGATATATGATAATATATCTCGTGATCTCTGTTGTTAGTTCGAAAATATGAGATTCAAAAGACGTCTCGAGATGACTTTGTTTTCGTCCTCATACGAATGGTGTCCATTTTGGGTCAATATCAAGTTTGGATTTCAAGAGGAAAGGAATTCTAGATGTATCTAGTGAACTAACCTACCCTGCAGCGACACTTCACTAGTTAAGTCTAAGGGTTCCGAAATAACGGGTTACACTCACAAATGAATGATTTAAATTTAATCAAAATTCATTGATTGAATCAAACAGTGGTTGATTAATATAGGAATAAGAGTTATTCCAACACATAAAATCAATTGAGATTAACTTGTCCTACCATGCTAATACTTGACCTACCCTACTGCGACAATTAATTATTGGATGATAGATTTTCGTGGCATAATAATTATTTTTAGGTTTCTGGTTCATTATAGATGGTACATGCATCATGTTTAATTTTACGCCTAAATATATTTGATGATTTTAATGTGCGATGAATGAATGTTAAAATACATGCTTATTTTATTTTCATCCATGGGTTATCCAATCATTTCAATTCTCTCAAATGAAAAAATAATGAGAGAAAACTATGTTAAATGGAAAAGTAACATGAACACCATCTTGGTTTGTGAAGACCTTAAGTTTGTCTTGACGGAGAAATGTCCTCCCGAGCCGGCCATAAATTCTAGCCAAGCTGTGAGCGGTACCTACCGAAAATCACGGCCAATGAGAAAGCCTGTTGCTACTTACTAGCAGGGATGTCCGAGGTTCTTGCTATAAATAATGACGCTACAACATCTTTGATTATGGAGTCATTATATGGTATGTTTGAGCAGCCTTCAGAGCGAAAACGTAATGAGGCAATGGTCTCAGCGATGATCGCAATGATGAAAGAAGGGAGATCTGTCCAAAAGCACATCTTGAAGATGATGACCTTTCTCAACACGACTAAAACTCATGGAGCTCATATTGACGAGCGTAGCCAGACGACCATTATCATGGAAACTCTTCCGAATAGTTTCTTCCAGTTTAAAAGCAACTATGTTATAAACAAGTTGACTTTTACTTTGACTCAGCTGCTTAATGAGCTCACCCATTACGAGTCCATGTTGGAGGATCCTTGTAAGCCCAATGGAAAGGCAAATGTTGTCGAATCTTCCAAATCTGCAAAGAAGAATAAGAAAAATACTGGGAAGGCTAAGACAAAGCTCATGAATAAGAACGAGAGAAGCTCAAAGGACGCCAAGCCCAAAGAAAAGTGTTTCCATTACAACAAGGATGGGCATTGGAAAACAATTGTATGAATTACCTTATTGAGATGAAGGAGAAAAAGGCCATGTGTAAATCTGATTTACATGTAATTGAGACTTTATTAGTGGAGGATGATAAATCTGCATGGATTATTGATTCTAGAGTCACTAACCATGTTTTTTCTTCTTTGCAGCTATTTGACTCATGGAGGGACCTTGTGGAAGGTAACTATATCATGAGAGTCGGGAAATGGGATGCCATTTCAGTTAGAGCAGTGTGAGTTTGCAATTTGAATTTTTTGAATAATAATTATTTAAATTTGAACAATGTGATGTTTATTCCTGGTTTTCACAGGAATTTGATTTATATTTCTAAACTTTTGGATGATGCTTATTCAATTTCATTAAATAATAATTCAGTTATTATTGCTAGAAATGGAATAACTATATATACAAGAAACTCGAAAAATAACTTATATGTGTTAAGGCCGTTAACACATAGTTCATTGCTCAACACTGAAATGTTTAACGTTGAAAAACCTAAAACAAAGCGGCAAAAGATTTCTCACGGCGACACATATCTGTGGTATCTTAGACTTGGTCATATGAGCCTTGATCGGATATATAGGTTGATAACAATGGAGCTTTAAACTAGTTAAAGCTTGGTACTTTACTAGTATATGAATCTTATCTAGAAGGAAAGATAACAAAGAGACATTTTACTGGAAAAGATATAAGAGCCAATGAACCACTTGAGTTAGTACATTCGAATGTTTGCGGACCGATGAATGTAAGAGACAGGGGTGGTTATGAATAAGGATGACAAAATCTGGATCCGGACCCCAGTCCAGTCGGATCCGGGTCCGTATCCGAAATCATTTTTATTAGCCCGGGTCCGGTTCCATACCCGGGTAAATATACACGGGTCTCGACCCGGGTCTACCCGGTCCGAATCCGGATAACCGGTTTATTATTATTATTTTATTTTTTTTATTTTTAATTGTATTATTTTATATTTATATTTGGATTTTGTCAATTTCATTAGTTTTATTTCAATCTTTTATATTTTTTAATTGTATTCTATTATTTTTTTTATATATATATGCATATTATTTTATATTTTTAATTATATTTTAATTTATTATATTTAATTTTTATTATTTTTTCCGGACCCGGGTCTATCCGGGCCAGACCAGTGCGATCCTGGGTCATGATCTGGATTCGCCTAGGTCCTAATTTTTAAGACCCGGGTCTAGAGTTTTTAATCCCGGAGCCGGGTCTACCCAGACTCGAATCGTCCGGGTCCATGAGGATCCGGGCCGGTCCGAGTCTGCTTTCCATGCCTATTTATGAACACTTCGTCACATTTATTGATGATTATTCGAGATATGGGTATGTTTATCTAATGCAGCACAAGTCAGATACAAGTATATCAGAATGATCTGTCACCTAGACGTAGTGGGAGGGTTGTACGACAACCTGATCGCTATCAAGGAGTTTGAGAGGCACAAGTTATCACATCAAGTGATGGTGTAGATGATCCATTGGTCTATCGTAGTGCAATGGATGATTCTGATATAGAGGAATGGCTCAAAGCCATGAACCTCAAAATAGAGTCAATGTACTCCAACCCAATCTAGGAGCTTGTAGACTAACCTGATGTGGGTAAAACCTATAAGTTACAAGTGGATCTAAAATAGAAAGATTAGAGTAGATGGGAAGGTACAGACCTTCAAGACTAGGCTAGAGACCAAGGGTTACACCCAGAAAGAGGGAATCGACTATGAAGAGACTTTCTCGCCTGTAGCCATGCTCAAATCCATCAGCAGCCTTTTCTATATTGCCAACTATTATGACTATGAGATTTGGCAGATCGACTTCAAGAATGCATTCTTAAATGGAAATCTTGAAGAGTGTATCTATATGGTACAACCAGAAGGGTTCCTAGCCCAAGTATTGGACAATTATGTCCCATAGCGTCACTATTTGTACAGATCATGGTGTTGTTGTACAAATTAACTATGTGACAAATGAGATTGCACTATTATCATTTGTGATTAGATCACCAAGATGTATAAATGATAGGAGGTCCATATGATTAGTTACTGGATTGAGAATGATATGAGACAATATCAGTCCACGAAGGATAAATCATTAAATATCATTAGTCAGAGTATTATCGAGATTGGACATCGATAATGCGTAAAAGACTAGTATTACACTTGTGCGCGTTTGTGAGGGCACAACGACATAGTTCTCATATATTTGGGTATAGGATACTCATGCAAGTGTAATAGGAGGTTGTGTTTTACCGATGGTACGGGAAACAGCTTTGCTCTGGATAGACCCCCTCGGAATTCCATTGGTAGTATGACTATGTGTCTATGGAAGTCCGAAATTAGGGTAGGTGTATTTGGTCTTAACCTGAGACTTGCACCGCTAATACTTGCGACAATCAATATACTTTGGTTTTGGTCGTCCAGGGCTTTAACAGGTTCTGTGTACGCCTCTGCTGGGTATATTGAGAATCGTAGTGTATTAGGTGTGATGTCGAGATGGAAGATCACTCCAGTCATAATGGAGATGATGGTCACATAGGATACGGAACTGGTTCTCTTATATGCTCGAGTTATCGGGATAATATGACTAGGTCATGATTATCCGATTATAGAGACTAGTTACCAGAGATCCGATATGTGCTTCATACGGGGCATACACAATTCCAGCCCCAGGCCTAGAACGTGACATCCGATACTGGATCGAAATACGCAATACTACGTATATTACGCCTGATATAGATCACTATATTCCTGTAAGGATATTTCTGGAGAATTGGGTAGGCATGACGTTTTGCTAGAAGCCAACCTTGTCTTGTAAATCGGTACAAACGTAGTACTAGGTACTTACGTGTTCGGATAGTCCGACGACCAAATTTACTGCCAACATATCCGGGGATCTCATGGGTCGCTTCCCGAAGATTCACCGATGACGTATGAATCACACTTTTATTAATCTGGGATTAATTAGATGAGAGAGAAAATTAATTTGGGATTAATTGCTGAGATATTTTATCTGGGATAAAATATCAATAAAGAGAGAAAACGATTAATTTGGAATTAATCGATAAAATAATATATTCGATATATTATACGAAATTGGATTTTGACGCGGAATTGAAATTAGATTTTAACTCGGGCGAACGAGTTAATTTAGAATTAATTCGTTAACGACGTGAATAGTGATTTTGCTAGGCATAATCATTTGATTACGTCGCAACGGAAAATTCATTAATTTGGAATTAGTGAACCCGAGCCCGAGAGTGTTTTCGAGCGCATTCGTATTTCGAATTCGAGTGCGGCACGCAAGTCACATCAAGCTTCAAATCATTAGTCATATCAAGCGTCAAATCACATGTCACATTGAGTGATGTGACAATTTGATTGATTGATTGATTAATGGAAGTGGTTGGCATTTATGGCTTGACTTTTGGAAAGAGAAATTGGTAATTAATTTTGGAAATTGATTTAGTGTATTAGATACACTTTCTTCCAACAACTCACAACTTTTCTCTCTTTCTTCTTCATCTCTCTCACACGCCAATTATTGCTGTTCTTGTTCTTCTGTTTTCTGGTCCAAAACCGAGAGACAAAATAGAAGCAAAGATTGATTTTTGTGGCAAAAATCAAAGGTGCTAGCACACATTCTGGTCTTGCGAAGGTGATAGGGAAACCCACCCGTGAGCATGGGATTTCATCACAAAGCTTGGAGCTTTCATGGAGGACCAAAGCCGAAAATGGAGGACCAAATTACAGTGGACTGCCGAGCTTGACAGTGGGCAGAAAATCGATTTTTGTTCTTCACCGCATCGCCTCTACCGATCATTGTGAGTATTCTGCAACTCCTTGATGTATTCACTTTGTATTTTGATTGCTAGAAATGATCTTGGGATGCTTAGAGAATTCCAACAATGGTATCAGAGCAAGGTTGAGCATGAAAATAATTTTGGGTTAAAATTGGGTAAATTGTATTTGAGCATGATTTAATGAAATTGGATGATTTAGTATGCTTAAATGTAGTTTAATTGAAGATTGATTGGATCAATTTCATGAATTTTGTTTGGAACAATTTTCCCCAATTTTTGATGGCTTGGCCGAATGTCAATGTGCCCTAATTCTAGGTATTTTTTGTTTCGTTGATCATTGGATGACTTGAAACGATTTGGAAATGTTGATTTAATGTCGATTGTGGATTTAATTGGATTGGAACCGAATCGGACACAAATTACCCAAAATGTCGAGAGCTTATAGCATGTAATTGGGTTTGATTTTTTGATCAAGATGTGTTGGACACTAATTGATGTAATTGAGCATGATTAGTTGTGTAAATTGATGATTTAGAAATATTGATTCATGTAATTAATTATGCTATACACTTTGTTTAATTAAATATGAAATATGAAATTTGGAATTTTTGTGTTTAATTAAATGGGCTTAAATTGGATTTGGGCTTGAAATGTTGTTAATGGGCTAATTGGGCTTGGTTGTACAAAGTTAGGTTTAGGCTAAATTGTTTGGATCCAATTGGGCCCAAAACTGCTTCCATACAGCTCAAATGCGACTAATAGACCTTTAATTATTTAATTGGGCCTAATGGGCCTAAATTGATTTCAAGGCTTATGGGGTTACTCATTGATTGGGCTTTGGTTATTGGTTTTGACCCAAGTTGACCAAAAGCCCACGCCTTAAAGAAATTAATTAAAAGCCCATTGGACTTTAATTAAATAAACGTCGGACGTTAATCGGGCTTTAAGGCCCGTAATGATTAAATTTGGAATTTAAGTCGTAAAGGTTTATTAATAAAATGTAATATTTAATTTGGAATTAAATGGTGAATTAGCATTAAATACAAATTGAATTGGATTTAATTTTGTAGTTTAATTTAATTCAACAATACGTACTTTGAGTACTTATTCGCAAAACGAGTTTGACTCGCGTAAAATCAAATCGTATTTTGAACATTGGATGGTCATTAATAATCAGATTAATTAATTTGATTAGATTGATTGATAACATGCTTGTGTGAATACATGGTTGCGATGCATGAATAATGTATATCGGATGGATATTAGATGGGTGGGGCAATTTTAGAAATTGTTGTAATAAATTTGGAATTTATTAATTGGACCTGTTTGTCCAGCCTTATTACCTCCATACTCTTTGTATTTCTCTTCTCACCTATTCCCCTCAATGTAAATGAGGTTTCTTTAAAAGTGGTGTAATGGGTAGAAGTAATACATGTGCTAGCGGGAGAGAAGAAAGAGAGAGATTTGATCTAGGATCAATGTGTAAAATATCCATCCGCATATCATTATTATATTTATTTATACGCGATTTATTATGTGTTTAGAATACATGTTTAAGGGTGTATGATGATAAGACCTTAACAAATATAATAAATTGGTTGCCAATTTGCACTCGAAAAACCCTCGCAAAATATTAAGCGTTTTTCCTTCCATTGAGTGATTCTTACTCAAGATCTGAGACTGGCATTGGTTTGTTGGCCAAAGTCAAGGCCCTTGTCTGTCGAGGATGTGTTTGAATCACGAGAGCTTTGTTCCATATCGGTGTCTTATCCAAGTTTTGGTTTGTTGGCCAAAGTCAAGACCATTCCTTGTCCATCGACATTGATTACGAAGCTTTCCATGGTCAATGGGTTCCGCTTAACTGGGATCACTAAGTTTGTTGTGCCAAAGCCAATGCTTAGTTGATTCATAGGAAAAAGGTTAGGCAATATATTTGATATATTGGCATATATAAGATATATGTTTCGGACTTGGATGTCCCCCTACTGGATTGTATCCAATTGATCTTAGAGATCTACCTAGTTAATTATCATACAATTTGTTGGCCAAAGTCAAGATTGTGTGACATTTAATGGGATCCTAGCCCACTAGGAAACACGGTTTCCAAGTACTCGACAGAGGGTTAGAGGCTCGCCGAAAAATAGTGGGAGGCAAGAATTGAATTTGTAATATTCGTTTAATTACTTGCCATACGCGCTCATATCAAATATCATTCGTCATATAAATTAAATGTTAGTTGGACTAATATTTAAATCGTTGTTTTAAAACAGTTGGATTGTATTCAAACTATTCATTTATAGTTGATTTTATAATTGGATTATAATAATCATTATAATAAATAGTACCTAAATCATTGATTAAATAGTTAGACTATTAGAATCAAGATAAAATTGAAAGATTAGTGTTTAAAACATAATCCTGGGGAAAATGTATTAAACGACTTTAATTTTCATATTGGGAATAAAATTTCAGGATAGTCCTGAAAATTAATAAGTTACTTTATTTAATAAAATAACATATTAGGCCTAAGCTCGGAGCTAAGCAAATAGTAGAGCATAATCTTTGGAAGATTTATGTGATGATAACTTTAGTGCTTAATCCGATAATCTTGCCAAGTATACTCCTTAATTTCTTAATCAGAACTAAGGATTAGATCCTTAAAGTATGATGAAGAAATTGAAGGATCTTCATAAATCTATATTTAGATTTTGAAGTACTAAATTGCAATAGTAAACTCTTGGATAATTAATGGCCATTCTCAAGGAGACAAAGCCAAAGTTTGCAATTAGGCAAGAAGCGCAAGGCGCACCTTACTTCAATAATCTAGAAACCCGAGGCTTGGCCAAAGGCTTCTGGAATGTGGAATTCGGCAAAGGCAAAATCATTATAATATTCTGGGAAGATAAAGGACATATCCCAAGATGTCTGCCTAAATTGTGGCAAACGGGATCGCGGAAGCGTGACTGCCGTTTGGACAAAGCAGACATGAAGGAATTGAAGAACGGGCAAGGCTCTGACTTCAAATATGTTTGTCATAAATATGTTCATTACTGGTATTAAAATTGGATTTTAAATACTTAGTGCGGTACATAAATATATACTGGTGTTCAGAATCTGCTTTGAGCAGGATACTGAGTTCCATAGAGATTTATCTGCGAATTGGAAACGGGACAAAAATCGCTGTTTCAACCGTAGATACCTATTTTAGGAACTACCCTCGGGTTTGTACCTAAATTTGGAAACTGTTATAATGTAACTAGTTTGACTAGAAACATTATCTCTATATCAGTGTTTAATCCGTTGCGGATTTACCTTTATATTCTAGAACACAAAAGTGTTTTATTTTATAAAGATGATATTGAGATAAACACATTAGATGTGAATAACAGAATTTATATTTTGAATATAAATAAATCTCGAACGTATAATATGACAAACAAATAGCTCAAACAGATTTGATCAGAAGAAACATATTGTGGCATTGTTGTGTGGGACACATTTAAAAAAGACTCGTATATCCACACTTTCGAAGAGTGGGTACTAGGACTGATTTGATTCCATTCAAATAAAGTCTACGAATCAAGTTTATTGGGCAAAGTGCCTAAAACACTATTTACTTGGTAAAAGTGCAAATGCCACAGATCTGTTAGCCCCAGTTCATAGTGAAGCAAGTGGGCCCATGTCTAGCTAGGCTAGAGGTGGATATGAATATTTCGTGACCTTTACGGATGTGGCGTCGTGTTATGGTTATGTGTTTCTTTTGAAACATAAATCGGAAACTTTTAAAGTTTCGACACGAAATAGACAAACATATCGGCTAAAGTATTAAATCGTCATGGTTAGACTATGATGAAAATACTTAAGCAATAAGTTTCTAATACATTTGAAAGAGTATAGTATTCTTTCAATGAAGACTCCTCTCGGAACACGTCAATTTGACGGTGTGTCTGAACTGAGTAACCGAATTTTGTTAGACATGATAAGGTTAATCATGAGTCGCTCTGAGCTACCATTTCCTTCAATGGATACAAATAGACAGTGCATAACTTATTTTGAATAAGGTTCCATAAAAATCTGTTAGACAGACTTCATATTAGATATTAACAGGAAAAGAAACCAGGTTTTCTCATTCCTGAAGATTTGGGTATGCTAGGCATATGTTTGGATGATACCAAACTAGAACCCAAATTGGATAAGTGCCAATTGTAGGTTATCCTAGGGAAACCATAAGTATAGTACTTATACATCTCACAAGAGAACAATTTAATTGTTGCTCACCATGTGGTTTTCCTAAGAGGAATACCTATATGCAGTGGTAAGTGGGAGGAAAGTAAAACTCGATGAAAATCGGAGTAATACTATTCAGGCACCGATTCTTTAATGGAACATAAATTGTTTATCAAGGATGAAACTAGACCAATAATCTTCGAATACACAAGAACCGCGTAAGTCGGAGAGAGTCAGAAAACAACTTGGGGTATGGGTTTCTGATCTCACCTCATAAAGATGTCAATCTTATTGAGGTATACCAACAGACTACGTATGAGGAAGTGATACAAGGTATCGACTCCCTATTATGACAAAGTGTCATGAGTCCAAAATGGAGTCCATGTATATCAACTATGTTTGGACACTAGTTGTTGTACCACAAGGCATTGTGCCTATTGGTACTATATGAGTCTTCAAGGAAGACATACATGGAAAGGCAACATACCAACGTATAAAGCCAGGCTTTTAGCGGAAAGGTATCGTTATCAACATTGTGTTGATTACGATTCAACCTTTTACTTGTTGCCACGGTAAATCCATTTTGATAATGCTTGCTAAAGCTGCATGTTTCATTTATGAAATATGTCAGCTTAACAGGAAAATCGCTTTCCTGAAAAGGAAACCTTTTAGAGGATGTTTACAACATCCTGTCGGTTTTGTAGTACTAGAACTAGCAAACAAGGTTTGCAGGTTATTCGATCCATGTTTGGATTGAAGCAAGCATTAGGATCTTGGAATTATCGTTTTGATGTAATCATAATAGTTTATGATTTAATTCAAAACGAAATGATTCTTGTGTATATAAGAGGGTAAGTGGGAGCGCACTGACAGTGGCTGTCCTATAAAATAATGATAATATGTCATTTCTTGGAAATGATATTCCCATAATAAAATCGGCGAAAGCTTGGCTTTCATAAAAACTCTCCGAGAAATCGTACATTAAAAAAATATACGCGACCTGGTGTCTCATATGCTTTGAGCATAAGGATTCATAATCAGGTCAATCCAAGTGATAGTCACTGGATTGCTGTTAAGAACATCCATTAGTATCTGAGAGATCTAAGGATGCTATCTAAACTATGGAGATGGAAAACTTGAAATGACTAGGATCACTGCTGCAAGTTTCCTAAACCGATAAAACGACTACAAGTCGTAAAAAACGGTACTATACAGTTTGAATAACAGAACAGTGAGCTGGAAATCTTCCTAGCAAGATACTGTTACCGAATAAACAACAAATGCGGGTTATTGCTGCAGCTGAGGCAACAATAGAAGCCATTTGGGTCGATAATAAATCTAATTATATTACATATAGTTCTGTTAGCAGCTGAGCTAGGCATCAGTACAGGCTAAAGAATTAACGGTCTCTTCAACGATCCAGATATTTACTTCAATATTCATCTGATTCATTCGGATCATACATCGTGGCGGTGTGATGATCGTATAAATCGCATCAGACGATAATCATGCAAATCCGCTGACGAAAGCCTTTCCTCAACAATTTGAGCCAACCGTACATAGTTCGGGTGTCAGACACTCGAGTGACTGGCTATAGGCTAAGTGGGAGATTGTTGGACAATTATGACCCATAGCGTCACTATTTGTACAGATCATGGTGTTGTTGTACAAATTAACTATGTGACAAATGAGATTGCACTCTTATCATTTATGATTAGATCACCAAGATGTATAAATGATAGGAGGTCCATATGATTAGTTCCTGGATTGAGAATGATATGAGACAATATCAGTCCATGAAGGATAAATCATTAAATATCCCTAGTCAGAGTATTATCGAGATTGGACATCGATAATGCGTAAAAGACTAGTATTACACTTGTGCGGGTTTGTGAGGGTACAACGGTATAGTTCTCATATATTTGGGTATAGGATACTCATGCAAGTGTAATAAGAGGTTGTGTTTTACCGATGGTACGGGAAACAGCTTCGCTCTGGATAGACCCCCTCAGAATTCCATTGGTAGTATGACTATGTGTCTATGGAAGTCCAAAATCAGGGTAGGTGTATTTGGTCTTAACCTGAGACTTGTACCGCTAATACTTACGACAATCAATATACTTTGGTTTTGGTCGTCCATGGCTTTAACAGGTTCTGTGTACGCCTCTGCTGGGTATATTGAGAATCGTAGTGTGTTGGGTGTGATGTCGAGATGGAAGTATCACTCCAGTCATAGTGGAGATGATGGTCACGTAGGATACGGAACTGGTTCTCTTATATGCTCGAGCTATCGGGATAATATGACTAGGTCATGATTATCCGATTATAGAGACTAGTTACCAGAGATCCGATATGTGCTTCGTACGGGGCAGACACAATTCCAGCCCCAGGCCTAGCACGTGACATCCGATACTGGATCGAAATATGCAATACTACGTATACTACGCCTGATATAGATCACTATATTCCTGTAAGGATATTTCTGGAGAATTGGGTAGGCATGGCTATTTGCTAGAAGCCAACCTTGTCTTGTAAATCGGTACAAACGTAGTACTAGGTACTTACGTGTTCGGATAGTCCGACGACCGAATTTACTGCCAACATATCCGGGGATCTCATGGGTCGCTTCTCGAAGATTCACCGATGACGTATGACTCACACTTTTATTAATCTGGGATTAATTAGATGAGAGAGAAAATTAATTTGGGATTAATTGCGGAGATATTTTATCTGGGATAAAATATCAATAAAGAGAGAAAATGATTAATTTGGAATTAATCGATAAAATAATATATTCAATATATTATACGAAATTGGATTTCGACGCGGAATTGAAATTAGATTTTAATTCGGGCGAACGAGTTAATTTAGAATTAATTCGTTAGCGATGTGAATAGTGATTTTGCTAGGCATAATCATTTGATTACGTTGCAACGGAAAATTCATTAATTTGGAATTAGCGAACCCGAGCCCGAGAGTGTTTGCGAGCGCATTCGCATTTCGAATTCGAGTGCGGCACGCAAGTCACATCAAGCTTCAAATCATTAGTCATATCAAGCGTCAAATCACATGTCACTTTGAGTGATGTGACAATTTGATTGATTGATTGATTGATGGAAGTGGTTGGCATTTATGGCTTGACTTTTGGAAAGAGAAATTGGTAATTAATTTTGGAAATTGATTTAGTGTATTAGATACACTTTCTTCCAACAACTCACAACTTTTCTCTCTTTCTTCTTCATCTCTCTCACACGCCCATTGGGGATGTTCTTGTTCTTTTATTTTCTGGTCCAAAACCGAGAGATAAAAGAGAAGCAAAGATGGATTTTTGTGGCAAAAATCAAAGGTGCTAGCACACATTTGGGTCTTGCGAAGGTGATAGGGAAACCCACCCATGAGCATGGGATTTCATCACAAAGCTTGGAGCTTTCATGGAGGACCAAATTACAGTGGACTGCCGAGCTTGACAGTGGGCAGAAAATAGATTTTTGTTCTTCACCGCATTGCCTCTACCGATCATTGTGAGTATTCTGCAACTCCTTGATGTATTCACTTTGTATTTTCATTGCTTGAAATGATCTTGGATGCTTTGAGAATTCCAACACCAAGGTCAAGAACAAATGGTTTGCAAGCTGCAAAGGTCTATCTATGGACTCAAACAGACATCTCGATCTTGGAATATAAGATTTGATACAACGATCAAGTCTTATGATTTTGAGCGGAACGTCGATGAGCCTTGTGTATATAAGGGCGTCATTGACGGAAATATGGTTTTTCTCATTTTGTACGTCAATGATATTTTACTAATAGGGAATGATGTAAAAATATTATCGAACATGAAATCCTGGCTAGCTAACCAATTTCATATAAAAAATTTGGGAGAGGCCAATTATGTACTTGGGATTCGGATTTTTCGGGAACGCAAGAGACAACTGTAAACTATATCTCGGGCATCCTATATCGATAAAATCCTTGTGCGATTTGGGATGCAGAATTCTAAGAAAGACAATTTTCCTTTCCGACATGGAATTCATTTGTTAAAGGAACAGTCTCCTAAGACACCTCAAGGAGTGGAGGTAATGAGACATATCTCATATGCTTCAGCAGTTGGTAGTCTCATGAATGCTATATGTTATGCACGAGACCAGACATCTATTTTATAGTGGGAGTAGTCAGTAGCTTTCAGTATGACCCAGGATTAGATCATTGGATAGTTGTTAAACACATTCTTAAGTATCTTAAGAGTACGATAAATTATATGCTTATGTATTCTAGTGAGGATACCTCAATGGCTATACACACTCTGATTTTCAGATGGATGTCGATTCTAGGAAATCAACATCTATTTTCACTTGTTGTTATTATTAATGTGATTAATAATATATGTGTCACATATAACTTTATATTATTTTAATGTATATTTTTTCCATAATAAATAATTATGAGATAATTTATTTGTTAAAATTTGTTATTATTAAAATTATTTGATAATTTAATATACAGTTTGGAAATGAATAATATTGAAATTTGATTTCAAATCTTTTCATTTACAAAATTGGAAGTTACATTATTTATAATGATAACTTCTAAATGTCTTAATGAAGACATTTAACAAAATATTTTTGTCAAAGAAAATAATCTCTTGGTCGAAAATTGTAAGGTAGAGGGGAAATATTTTGGTTATTTTTTTGGATAACCTAAACTCTAAATATAAATAGGAAAATTATTTTTCTCTTTACCCTTATCTCATTTGATATAACCCTAACAACCATTGTTCTTATTTTCTCTCAAGTGTTGAGAAGAAAAAAAAAAGAATAACAAAGAGAAAAGAAAATATTTGTATGACAAATTCTTATCTCTAAATTGTTTAGGGATCATTGTGTGAGTCTGCCCCCACTCTATTTTTTTTTAGGAGCCATAGCACGGAAGACATTTCGAAGTTGGAATAAATTTATTCATCATCTTCCTATTATTACTCACGAAAGTGAGCAGAAACATCTGCTCACTACCGCCACCCTTAACCCTTTGTGTAGTTTGTTTTTTGTTCTATTTTTGTGCAGACTTTTTGGCAATACTATTGGCTGACTTGGGGAAATTTTGAGATTATTTTATAGTTCAAAAACTGTCTAGAACCGCTGTCCAAAATTTGGGAAAAAATCCAGCTTGATAATAATGGTCACATGAACTAACTTGCGGTTATCCCAGTATAGCTAGATGAATTTGAAAATCTTTTCTTTGATGATGGAAGCTCCAAGCCTTCTTTTTGTGTTTCCAACACTTGGGTAAGTCTCCCTATCACTTTGTTTGACTCCTTCATGTGCTAGCATTGATGAATTTTGCAACAAAACTCAAGAAAAAGAAGAGAGGAAGCTCGGCAATGGAGAAATGGGAGAGAAGAGAGTTGTTGTGAATAGTAACTCATTACCACTTCCAAAGTTGACTAATGTTTAAATAGTCAAGTAGAGTGTTGGAATTGGTTTGTGTAAAATACAAGCAATCCAAGCCTTTTACACAACCTTCAAATCAATTCCAAAATCAAGCCTAACCACTTCCATCATTAGTCAAACAAATGATGTAAGTGAAGTGGGTCCCACTACTTTTAAATTCCGAATATAAGTCAGCTAACTTGACACGCAACTTCGCTCGGGCCCGGGTTCGTTTAATTCGAATAAAACAAATTTTCCATTGCGACGTAATTAAATCCAATTTAATTAAATAATAATGCCTTGCAAAATTATTACGAAAGTCGCTTGCGAATTAATTCTAAATTAATTCTTTCGCCCGAATTAAAATCCAATTTTAATTCCGCTTTGAAATGTAATTTCATTTAATATATCCAATATATTATTTTAGCCCAATTAAATAAATTAAATAGAAAAATCCAATTTAACTATTAAATTTATTTTTACCGATTAATTCCAAATTAATCATGTTCTCTCTCTTCTAGTCGAATTAATCCATGATTAAATCTCTCTCTCTCATAATTAATCCCAGATTAATTCTGTTCGAGTCAAATGTCATCGGTGAATCTTTGGGAGGCGACCCAAGAGATCCCTGGATATGTTGGCAGTAAATACGGTCATCGGACTATCTGAATACGTGCGTACCCGGTACCACGTTCTTACCAAATTACAAGACATGGTTGGCTTCTAGCAAAGCACCGTGCCTACCCAATTCTCCAGAAATATTCTTTTAAGGAATACATAATCTATATCAGGCGTAGTATACATAGTATTGCGCATTACGATCCAGTATCGGATGTCACATGCTAGGCCTGGGGCTGGAGTTGTGTCTGCCCCGTACGAAGCATATATCGGATCACTAGTAACTAGTCTCTTTATGATCGGAAAGTCATGACCTAGTCATACTTCCCCGATGACTATAGCACTTGAGAGTACTAGTTCTGAATCCTTGCGTGATCATCATGTCCATATGACTGAAGTGATACTTCCATCTTGACATCACACCCAATACACTACGATTCTTAGTATACCCATAAGAGGCGTACACAGAACCTTTTAAAGCCCCGAACGACCAAAACCAAAGCGTACCGGATTGTCGCAAGTATTAGCGTTGCAAGTCTTAGGTTAAGACCAAATACACCTACCTTGATTCATATTCCCATAGACACATAGTCATACTACCAATGGGACTCTGAGGGGTCTATCCAGAGCGAAGTTGTTTCCGTACCATCGGTAAACAGAACCTCCTATTACACTTGCATGAGTATCCAATACCTAAATATATGAGAACTATGTCGTTACGCTTCTATAACGCGCACAAGTGTAATACTAGCCTATTCCGCATTATCGATTTCCAGTCTCGATAATACTATGACTAGTGATATTTAATGATTAAACCTTACGTGGATTAATACTGTCTCATATCTTATTAATCTGGTACTAATCATATGGACTTTTATCATTTATATATCCAGGTAATCCAATTACAAATGATAAAAGAGCAATTTCTTTTGTCACATAGTTAATTTTGTACAAGAACACCATGTTCTTTACAAAATAGTGATGCTATGGGTCATGATTATCCAACAATCTCCCACTTGGCCTATAGCCAATAATTCAAGTGTCAACATCTGAACTATGTACGGGTCGCTCAAACTTCTGCTGAGAAATAGCTTTCGTCAGCGGATTTGCAAGGTTATCATCTGATGCGATTTATTCGATCATCACATCGCCATGATGTATGATCTAACTAATTAGATGAAACAGTTGAAGTACATACTTGGATCGTTGATGAGACCGCAGTTCCTTAGCCTGTGCTGTAGCCCAGCTTAGCTGCTAACAGAACTACTCCTAATCCAATTAGTATTATATAGATCCAAAATGCTTCTTTTGCTGCCTCAGCTGCAACAATATTCTGCTCTTATTGTCTAATCAGCAACAGTATCTTGCTTGGAAGATTTCCAGCTCACTGTTCCGTTGTTCAAACTAAATATGTACCCTCGTTGCGACTTACAGTCGTCTTTATCGGTTTGGAAACTTGCAGCGGTGAACCCAGTCACCTTAAGTTCTCCTTTCCCCATATTCTCAGAAAGCATCCTTAGTTCATCCAAGATACTCAAGGATGTTTTTAACTCAATCCAGTGACCATCACTTTGATGGGCCTAATTGTGAATGCATATGCTCAAAGCATATGAGACATCAGGTTGCATACATATCAAAACGTACGAACTCTGGGAGAGTGTCAGTAGCTTTCTAGATCTATCCCAGTAGATCTTTATTCCTAGAATAAAGCCTGCTTCTCCCAGGTTTTTCATGGAGAATTTTATGAAAATCAAGCTTTCACCGATTATAGCATGGGAATGTCATTGCCGAGAAGCAATACATCATCAACATAAGGACAATAAATGTCAGTGCGCTCCCACTAACCCTCTTATATAACAAGAATCATCTTCGTTTTGAATTAAATCATATACCATTATGATTACATCAAAACGATGGTTCCAAGAACACAATGCTTTCTTCAATCCAGATATGGATTGATTTAACTTGCAAGCCTTGTTTGCATGTTTTGGCACGACAAAACCGTCAGGATGTTGCATACAAACATCCTCCAAAAAGTTTCCGTTAAGGAAAGCGATTTTTCCGTCTAGCTGCCATATTTCATAAATGAAATATGTAGCATTAGCAAGCATTATCCGAATGGATTTAATCATGGCAACTGGTAAAAAAGTTTCATCGTAATCGACACCATGTCATTGACGATACCTTTTATGTACAAGCCTAGCTGCGTACATTTTTATGTTTCCATCCATGTCTGTCTTCCTTGAAGACCTATTTAGTACCAATAGGCACAATGCCTTCTGGTACATCAACCAGTATCCAAACTTGGTTGGTATACATGGAATCCATTTCGGACTTCATGGCACTTTTCCATAAATCGGAGTCGATATCTTGTATCATTTTCTCATATGTAGTTCGTTCGTCTTCCTCAATAAGATTGACATCAACATGAGGTGAGATCAGAAACCCATACATCCCAGGTTATTTTCTGACTTTCTCCGACATACACGGTTCTTGTGTATTCGAATATTGTGGTACAGTTTCATCCCTGATGAACTGTTCATGTTCCGTAAGGGATCGGTGCCTGGAATAGTATCACTCCGATTTTCATCGAGTTCTACTTTCTTCCCACTTACCACAGTATTTAGGAATTCCTTTTCGAG
Source organism: Zanthoxylum bungeanum (assembly GCA_019454045.1). Classification (NCBI taxonomy): domain Eukaryota; kingdom Viridiplantae; phylum Streptophyta; class Magnoliopsida; order Sapindales; family Rutaceae; genus Zanthoxylum; species Zanthoxylum bungeanum. The sequence goes on from SKCR01021011.1 coordinate 134,529, forward strand.
GAAAACCGCATGGAGAACAACAAATACATTGTTCTCTTGTGAGTTGTATAAGTACTCTACTTTGGTTTCCCTCGGATAACCTAAAATAGGTACTTATCCGATTTGGGTTCTAGTTTGGTATCATCCAAACATATGCCCAGCATTCCCAAATCTTCAGGAATGAGAAACCCGGTTTCTTTCCTGTTCATATCTAATATGAAGTCTGTCTAACAGATTTTGACGGAACCTTTTATTCAAAATAAATATTGCATTGTTCAATGTGTATCCATTGAAGGAAATTGGTAGCTCAGAGCGACTCATCATTAACCTTACCATGTCCAACAAAGTTCGGTTTCTCCTTTCGGACACACCGTCCAACTGAGGTGTTCCGGAAGGAGTCCACTGTGAAAGAATACCATACTCTTTCAAGTAATCTTGAAACTTATTGCTTAAGTATTCTTCACCACGGTCCTACCACAATGTTTTAATACTTTTGCCGGTCTGTCTTTCTACTTCACGTCGAAACTCTTTGAATTACTCAAAAGTTTCTGACTTGTGTTTCATAAGATACACATAACCGTAATGCGATGCCACATCCATAAAGGTTACTAAGTATTCATATCCACTTCTAGCCTAGCTAAATATGGCCCACTTACGTCACTATGAACGAGGGCTAACAGATCGGTGGCTCGTGCATATTTACCATGTAAAAGGTGTTTTAGGCACTTTGCCTAATAAACAAGATTCGCAGACATCATTTGAATTAGGATCAAATCCGTCCTAGTATCCATTCTTCGAAAGTGTGGATATACAAGTCTTGTTAATGTGTCTCAGACAACAATAACACAAATAAGTCTCATCTGATTTACTCAGTTTGAGCTTTTTGTTTGTCATGTTATATGTTTGAGATTCATTTATATTCAAAATATAAAGACGGTCATTCACATCTAATTTGTATATCTCAATATCATATTTATAAACAAAACACTCAGTGTTATGGAATATAAAGGTATACCCGCAACGGGTTAAACTAGATATAGAGATAATGTTTCTAGTCAAACTAGGTACATTATAACAGTCTCTTAATTTAAGTACATGCCCCAAGGGCAGTTCCAAAACTTAGGTCTGTTTCCGACTTGTAGGTCGATCTCATCTGAAGCCAGTATCCTGCTAATCAGCAGATCTTGCACATCAGTACATATGTATGTTCTACATCCAGTATCAAAATCCAATTTTAAAACTAGTAGTGGACATGTTTATAACAAACATACTTGAAGCCGGAGCCTTGCCCCACCATCACTTCCTTCATGTCTACCTTGTCCATATGGCAGTCATGCTTCTCGTGACCTCGTTTGCCACAATTTAGGCATACATATTGGGATATGTCATTTGTCTTCCCAGAAGACAATGACGATTTAGCATTGCCCTTTTCTTCACACCCCAGAAGCCTTCGGCCAAACCTTGGCCTTCTGGGATGTCGAAGTAAAATACGCCTTGCGCTTCTTACCCTTTTAGAAGCTCTGGCTCTGACTCATTGAGCATAGCCATTAACTCTCCAAGAGTTTTCTCTTGGTTCATGATGAACCCGCCCCAGTATTCGGACTGAGACTGTAAGATCAAATCTATGGAAGTCTCGGCCTCGTAGGTAATGCCCAACTAACCTGGCTGTTCGATGTCAGCAATCATCTGCGACATCTAGTGCTCGATAGATATACCCTCTGACATACGCGAACGTAAGAGCTTATTTTGCAATTCGTACTTCTAAGATCTAAGGTTAGATCTATGAAGATCCTCTAATTTCAACATCATGGTATAAGGATCTAATCCTTAGTTCTGACGACGAAATTAAGGAGTCATTGCGGCAAGCATAACAGATTGAGCACTAAAGTAATCATCACGATGAGTCTTTCTAAGCTCATGCTCTACTATTTGCTCAAATCCGGGCTCAGGCCCGAGAGGATTCTCTATCCAATAGAGTAACTTCTCAGCTCCCAGGACTATCCTGAGATTCTTTTCCCAATCTAGAAAATTAAAGCCGTTAAAGACATTTTCACCCAGGACTATGACATTTGACGCTAATCTTTCAAGTAATCATGATTGCTATAGTCCAACTATCCAATCAACGATTTCAGGTACAATCTAATGTAATGATTATTATAGTCTAACTATATAATTAACTACAATTTGATTGGTTACTTTCAAATGTATTGATGACTATAGTCTAACTATATAACCAACTACAAATGAAGTAGTTTGAATACAGTCCAACTGTTCAAATAAAACAACAATTGAATATTAGTCCAACTAATATATTTATATATAATTAATGACGAAAAATAAAATGAGCGCGTATTGGCAAGTATCTAAATGAAATTGCAAATTTAATACTTGTCTCCCACTATTTTTCGGCGAGCCTCTAACCCTTTGAGAAGTACTCGGGAAACCTAGTTTCCTAGTGGGCTAGAATCCCGTTAAATAACACACACCCTTGACTTTGGCCAACAAGCTGTATGAAACTTAACTAGGTAGATCTCTAAGATCAATTGGATCCCATCCAATTCATAGATCCAGTAGGTGGACCTCCAAGTCCGAAACATATATCCAATATATGTAAATATATCCAATATATTTCCTAACATGTTTCCTCTAAATCAACTAAGCCTTGGCTTTGGCTCAACAAGCTTAATGATTCTAGTTAATTGTGACCCATTGACAGTGGGAAAGCTTCGTAATCGAAGTCGATGAACCAGAAGTGACCTTGACTTTGGCCAACAAGTCACAACCGCCCAAGACATACGATATGGAACAAAGATTACGCGGTTCAAACACATCCGCGATGGACAAAGGTCTTGACTTTGGCCAACAAACCAATGCCAATCTTGGATCTTGAGAGAGAACCACTCAATGGAAGGAAAAACGCTTAATATTGTATTGAAGGTTTTTTCGCGTAAATTGGCAACCAATTTATTATCTTTGATTAGGTCTCATCATACACCCTTACGCATTCATTCTAAAAGCATAATAAGGCGCGATAAAATTTAATAATGATATGCGGATGGATATATAACAAATTATTCCTAGAACAAATCTCTCTATTTCCTCTCTCCCGCTAGCACTATTCATACTTCTACCCAATTACATAATACTTCTAAAGAAACCTCATTTACATTAAGGGGAATTGGTGAGAAGAGAAATACAATGAGAAAAGAGGTAATAGGCTGGACACGCAGGTCCAATTTAATAAATAAGTACCATACTTACAATAATTTCCAAAATTGCACTCACCCATCTAATATCTATCCGATATATATTATTCATAAAAATACATCCAAGTATTCACACAAAGCATGATGTCAATCAATCTAATCCAATTAATTAATCTTTAATTAATGACCATCCAATGTTCAAACGACGATTTGATTTGCGCGAGTCCAACTCGTTTAAGAATAAATACTCAAAGTAAGTATTCTTGAATTATATCGAACTATAATTTTAAATCCAATTTAATTTGTATTCAATACTAATTCATATTTAATTCCAAAATAAATAATTACACTTTTAATAGTGCATTTTAGACTTGAATTCCAAATTCAATCTTCATGGATCTCAAATGCCCAATTAGCATCCAATATTATTCAATTAAAGTTCAATGGGCTTTCAATTAATTCTTTAGGCGTGGGCTTTGGCCATTATGGATCAAACCCATGATGCCAAGGCCCAAGTTAGGAATCACCCCATGCCATAAAATCAATTTAGGCCCATTAGGCCCAATTAAATTATTAAAGGCCCAATGTCATATTTTTGGACTTTATGGAAATGGTTTAGGCCCAAATATGATCCAAGACCAAAATTTGGCCCAACCAAGCCCTAAATTAATATATCATTCCAAATGACATATTAATCTAATTAAAGTGCAATTAGTATAATTAATAAATTAATCTAATATTTCCAAAATACCAATTAATTTAATTAATCATACTTAACATTTCAATTTATGTCCAACACTAGCCCTGGGCATTATCGGATTCGGATCGAACCGAATTCGAATCCGATCCGATCCGAAATGCTCTGAAATGTTTGATTCGTTCGGACCGGATCATGTTATCGAACTCGATCCAATCCGATTCGATAATTATCGGATCGGATCGGATTGGTCCGATCCGATCCGAATTCGGTACACATAATCTGGTTTTGAGTCAAAAAATTGAGCGGATCGGATCGGATAAAATCCGATCCGAAATAATTCGAATTTTTTTATTTAATATGTAACGACGTCGTTTTGCATATTAAATAAATAAAAAATTTCGAGCGGATCGGATCAGATCGGATTACCGGACCAACTCAATTCGATCGGATTTGATAATCGGATCGGATCGGATCAGATTCGATCCGATCCGATGCCCACCCATATCCAACACAAATTAAAGCACAATCAATCCATTCCAACATGCTAGGCTCACGACATTGGCAAGGAATTTGTCATGCAATTTGATTTCAATCCAATTAAATCAACATATATCATACATATCATGCCAACAACACATCCAATTGTTAAATTTCAAAAAATTAACCATGAGCTTCCTAGGGTAATTCTCGACCAAGAATGGATTTTGGGGATTTTTGATCTAATCAATTTATCACAAATCCGATGATATGCAAATCCAATTCAACATCATATAAACTCAACCAACTCATCAATTTAGGCAAAATCAAGCTCCAAGCATAAAATCCCAAATTAAAGTTTACAAACCCTAGAATCAAATCAAGCTTAGATCACGCTCTGATACCATTGCTAGTGTTCCTAGAACATGCCAATGATCTCTAAGCGTGATTCGTGTGTGAATTTTACCAAAGGAAGTTGCGGAATACTTACATTGGTTTGGATTAATTTGAAAACATTTTCTTTGATGATGGAAGCTCCAAGCCTTCTTTTAGTGTTTCGAACACTTGGGTGAGTCTCCCTATCACCTTGTTTGACTCATTCATGTGCTAGCATTGATGAATTTTGCAACAAAACTCAAGAAGAAGAAGAGAGGAAGCTCGGCATTGGAGAAATGGGAGAGAAGAGAGTTGTTGTGAATAGTAACTCATTACCACTTTCAAAGTTAAAAAATGTTTAAATAGTCAAGTAGAGTGTTGGAATTGGTTTGTGTAAAATACAAGCAATCCAAGCCTTTTACTCAACCTTCAAATCAATTCCAAAATCAAGCCTAACCACTTCCATCATTAGTCAAACAATTGATGTAAGTAAAGTGGGTCCCACCACTTTTAAATTCCGAATTTAAGTCGGCTAACTTGACACGCAACTTCGCTAGTGGCCCGACTTCGTTTAATTTCGAATAAAATGAATTTTCCATTGCGACGTAATTAAATCCAATTTAATTAAATAATAATGCCTAACAAAATTATTACGAAAGTCTCTTGCGAATTAATTCTAAATTAATTCTTTCGCCCGAATTAAAATCCAATTTTAATTCCGCTTTGAAATCTAATTTCATTTAATATATCCAATATATTATTTTAGCCCAATTAATTAAATTAAATAGAAAAATCTAATTTAACTATTAAATTTATTTTTACCGATTAATTCCAAATTAATCGCGTTCTCTCTATTCTAGTCGAATTAATCCCAGATTAATTCTTGTCGTAATTAATCCTAGATTAATTTTCTCTCTCTCATAATTAATCCCAGATTTTTTTTGTTCGAGTCAAATGTCATCGGTGAATCTTTGGGAGGCGACCCAAGAGATCCCTGGATATGTTGGCAGTAAATACGGTCATCGGACTATCCAAATATGTGCGTACCCGGTACCACATTCTTACCAAATTAGAAGACATGATTGGCTTCTAGCAAAGCACCGTGCCTACCCAATTCTCCAGAAATATTCTTTTAAGGAATACATAGTCTATATCAGGCGTAGTATACATAGTATTGCACATTACGATCCAGTATCGGATGTCACATGCTAGGCCTGGGGCTGGAGTTGTGTTTGCCCCGTACGAAGCATATATCGGATCACTAGCAACTAGTCTCTTTATGATCAGAAATTCATGACCTAGTCATAATTTCCCGATGGCTATAGCACTATAGAGTACCAGTTATGTATCCATGCGTGATCATCATCTCAATATGACTGAAGTGATACTTCCATCTTGACATCACACCCAATACACTACGATTCTCAGTAAACCCAGAAGAGGCGTACACAGAACCTTTTAAAGCCCCGGACGACCAAAACCAAAGCGTACTGATTGTCGCAAGTATTAGCAATGCAAGTCTTAGGTTAAGACCAAATACATCTACTCTGATTCGGATTCCCATAGACACATAGTCATACTACCAATGGGACTCTTAGGGGTCTATCCAGTGCGAAGTTGTTTCCGTACCATCGGTAAACAGAACCTCCTATTACACTTGCATGAGTATCCAATACCCAAATATATGAGAACTATGTCGTTACGCTTCCATAACGCGCACAAGTGTAATACTAGCCTTTTCCGCATTATCGATGTCCAGTCTCGATAATACTACGACTAGGGATATTTAATGATTAAACCTTACGTGGATTAATACTGTCTCATATCTTATTAATCTGGTACTAATCATATGGACTTTTATCATTTATATATCCAGGTAATCCAATTACAAATGATAAAAGAGCAATTTCCTTTGTCACATAGTTAATTTTGTACAAGAACACCATGTTCTTTACAAAATAGTGATGCTATGGGTTATGATTATCCAACAACAAAAACGTTAACAGTAACTTAAAAAAAACGATGGAATTGGTAATTAAAGTAAAGATAAATAAAATAATGAAAAGATAATAAAAGTTATCAGCAGAGATGAATAGCAAAGCGTCGGGAATCCCTCTTGCATCAAACTCATATATTTAGTTATTGATTTGTTTTATTACACAATTGAAGGTTTCACATCGCAAACCAACAACCGGAAGATAATCAATTCTACACATATTCAAATTCTAAGGTAATTAATGATTATTTTCTTTATGTTAACAGCACATAAAAGTCATCATTACGAGCTATCTAACGTCGATAATATACCCTCAGGCAATACTGCAGCAGAAGACCAACACATAAAATAATTTTACCAGTCACAACTAAGTTCGCAAATCACACATAGAAGAAGCATGACTGGATCTATATGGGAGTTGACAAAACATAATTTCTGAATTCAATAATCGGAAAATAATAAAGAATAACAAACATTAATTTTATTAAACATTAAAAGGTTCTTAGGAATCAAAAACATTAATATAGGAATTCAAGTACAAAAAATCATCTCTAACTTTGCCTAGGAGATTAGTTCTCCATAAAAGAAATAAACATAGCCTGGGATTGAAGAGACATATTATTCTGAATTTGCACTGCTCCAACTCTCGGCTTCTGTGCTCTGATTTCTTCTCTGCTCCTCGGCTTCTCTCTACTTGCGCACAGCCTGCGCTGCCCTCCCTCTAATATTTCTTTGTTTCACGCGTCTAGAGAACTTCCTCATAATATTTTTCTTTTCTTTATGCGTGAGGCTCTCGGCTCTCGCTGAAACTCCCCTCCAAAAATAAATCTTTCAATGCGTGTGGAGCTTGGTTTCACCACCTTGTGTTGTCTTTAAATAACACATAAAATATGAAACCCTATTTCCATAATTCTGGGCCCACGTGACTTTCTTCTTTCTCATTTGGCTCAACTTTGTTTCTCTCTCACTCGGCCAACAATCTTTAATTTCTTGTTTGCGGCCCCACCTTCTCTTTCTCTTTTACTTATTTCCTTTGTCCAATTTTTGTTTGGCTTTTTAAACATGAAATATTGGAAGGTAGCCCACGTAGCCCACGTAAAAGCTCTCTTCAAAATTCAACAATTTCCTTTTTTCAATTCTTTCTTTCCATTTCCTAAAATAATAAAGAGAAAAATTACTAAATTAACTTTAATAACAAACATTTTCTAAATTATAATAATGATAAAAATTATATAAGAAAATATAAAATATAGACCTAAATACTTAACAATAAACCCGAATAAGTGATGTTTCAAAGTGCATTTTCATGCATTTATCATTCACCATCGCACCACTATTATCACGAAAAAGTGTGAGTGGTTTATCCATATCTGAAACAACTTCCAAATTTCCTAAGAATTTCCAGAGCCAGACTGCTTCTTTAGCTGCTACATACTCAGCCTCTCTGATGGAGTCACAAATACAAGATTGCTTTATGCTCCTCCACATAATGACCCCACCACCTAGGGTAAACACTGATACATATATTGATTTCCTAGAACCGGCATCCGTATGAAAATCAGAGTTTGTATATCATTAAGGATCATATCCTCACCAGAATATACAAGCATATAATTTCTCATTCTCTTAAGATACTTGAGAATATGTTTCACTGCCACCCAATGATCTATTCCTGGGTTAGACCGAAACCTACTGACTACTCTCATTGCAAAATAGATGTCTGGTCTCGTGCATAACATAGCATACATGAGAATACCAACTGCTGAGACATATGAAATATGTCTCATTTCCTCAACTTATTGAGGTGTCTTATGAGAGTGTTCATTTGACAAATGAATTCCATTTCTTTCTTGGAATTCTGCATCCCAAATCGCATAACGATCTTTTCGATATAGGATGTTTGAGACATAGCTAACAATCGTCTCTTGCGATCCCAGAGAATCTGGATCACAGGTACATAACTGGCATCTCCCAAATCATTCATTTGGAATTAGTTAGCTAGCCATGATTTCACATCCGATAATATTTTTACATCGTTCCCAATGAGTAAAATACCATCGACGTACCATGACGTGCTTGTATACACAAAGCTTATCGACATTTTTCTTAAAATTATAAGACTTGATCGTGGTATCAAATCTGATGTTCCAAGATCGAGATGCTCGCTTCAGTCGATAAATGGATCTTTACTGCTTGCAAACCTTTTTCTCTTGACCTTGGGCTACGAACCTCTTTGGTTGTATCATATAGATACACTCATCAAGATTTACATTCAAGAATGCAGTCTTGATGTCCATCTACCAAATATCATAATCATAATATACGGTAATGGAGAGAAGATTGCTGATGGATTTGAGCATGGCAACATGCGAGAAGTCTTTTCATTGTTAACTCCCTCTTTCTCGGTATAACCATTGGCCACTAGTCTAGCCTTGAAGGTCTGTACCTTCCCATCCGCTCCCCTGTTTCTTTTGTAGATCCACTTGTAACCTATGAGTTTTACCCCATCAGGTTGGTCTATAAGTTCCCAGACTGAGTTGGAGTACATTGACTCCAACTCGAGGTTCATGGATTTTAGCCATTCCTCTTTATCAGAATCATCCATTGCACTATGATAGGTCAGTGGATCAACTACACCATCACTGGATGCGACAACTTGTGCCTCTCCAACTACTAGATAGAGATCAGGCTGTCGTACAACCCTCCCACTACGTCTAGGTGGCAGATCATTCTGACATACTTGTATCTGATGCTCAGATGTTGAAGGTGCTATGTTTTTTTATCAACTATTGTTGATAATGGTGTGCTGATCGAACCAGCAAGTAACTCCTCGAGTAATACTTTACTTCGAGGTTTGAACTCCCTCATACAGTCCTCCTAAAGAAATATAGTATTTGCCGACATAAAATTTTATTATCTTCCGGACTATAAAAGAACTCACCCATAGTCTCCTTAGGATAGTCTATAAATAGGCACACTTGAGAACGTGACTCCAACTTTATAGTCTTATTCTTCAGCACATGTGCTGGACATCCCATATACGGAAATATCGTAAACTAGCCTTACGACCACTCCACAACTCTAAGAGAGTTTTAGGAACAGGCTTAGATGGAACTACATTAAGGATATACATTGATGTTTATAATGCATAACCCTTGAATGAACTAGGTAGTGAACTGTAACTAAACATAGATCTTATCATGTCTAGTAGGGTCCGATTTCTCCTCTCTGTAATATCATTCTATTGTGGTGTTCCAGGTGCTATGAGCTGAGATACTATCCCATGCTCAATTAAGAATTCCTCAAAATCACTATCATGGTATTCTCTTCCATGATCCGATCATAGAGTTTTGATTGTCTTACCTAATTGGTTCTCAGCCTCAGCACGATACTCTTTGAACTTTTCAAAAGAATCTGACTTATGCCGCATTAGGTAAACATACCCATATCTAAAATAATCGTCAATAAATATGATGAAATATTCATAACCTCCTCGGGCTCTTACATTCATCGGTCCATAAATATCAGAATGTATTAGCTCAAGTGGTTGACTGGATGTTATACCCTTTTCTAGTAAAAGGTCTCTTGGTCATCTTTCATTCTAGACAAGATTCACAGACTGGTAAAGTTTGAAACTTTAACTAGTTAAAAGCTCCATTTTTTATCAACCAATCTATCCATTCAAGGATAGACCAAGTCTAAGATGCAAGAGATATGTGTCACGTGAGAAATCATTTGGCATTTTATTTTAGGTTTTTCAACCTTAAGCATTTCAATGTTGAGCAATGAATTATGTGTTAACGGCCTTAACACATATAAGTTATTTTCTGAGTTTTCTGTGCATATAGTTAATCCATTTCTAGCAAAAATAACTAAATTATTATTAAATGAAATAGAAAAACCATCATCCAAAATTTTAGTGACAGAAATCAAATTCTTGTGAAAATCAGGAATAAACAGCACATTTTCAAAAGTAAATAACTATTATTTGAAATATTTAAACTTCAAACTCCCACTGCTCTTACTGAATTTGCATCCCATGTCTCGACTCTCATGGTATAGTCACCTTTAACAAGGTCTCTCCATGAGTCAAGTAGCTGTAAAGAAGAATAACCATGGTTAGTGGCTCCAGAATCAACAATCCATGCTGATTTATCATCCTCCACAAATAAAGACTCTATAACAAGTAAATCATATTTACCTGTGGCTTTTTTCTCTTTCATCTCTACAAGGTGTTTATTATATTTCATTTTCCAATGTCCATCATTGTTGCAATGGAAACATTTTCCTTTGGTCATGGCATCATTGGAGCTTCTTTTATTCTTCTTCATGGGCTTTGACTTAGTCTTCCTAATGCCCCTCTTCTTATTCTTTGCAGATTTAGAAGATTCAACAAAATTTACCTCTCCACTAGGCTTACTAGGATCCACCAGCATGGAATCGTAATGGGTGAGCTCATTAAGCAGCTGAGTCAGAGTAAACGCCAATTTATTCATAACATAGTTTCCCTTAAACTGCATGAAACTATTCGGAAGAATTTCCATGATCATGGTCACCTGGCTACATTCGTCAATATGAGCTCTATGAGTTTCGGTCGTGTTTAGCTAGGTCATCATCCTCAAGACGTGCTCTCTGACTGATGTTATTTCCTTCATCCTTGAGGTCATTACTGAGATCATAGCTTCATGATGTTGCCGCTCTGAAGGTTGTCCGAACATGCCCTACAATGACTTCATCATCAAAGATGCTATAGTCATTGGCTTTTGTTTTGCAGCAAGAACCTCGGACATCACTGCTACCAAGTAGTAGCGGTCTTTCTCAATAGTCACAAACCATTTTTGGTAGGCATCTGGTATAGCTTGGAAAAAATTTCTTGCCGGCTCGGGAGGACACTCCTCCTTCAAGAAAAACTTAAGGTCTTCACAAACCAAGATGACGTTCATGTTACTTTTCCATTTTACGTAGTTTTCTCCCGTTAATTTTTCATTTGAGAGAATTGAAATGATCGGAGAAACCATGACTGAAAATAAAATAAACATGTATTTTAATATACATTCATCGTATACTAAAATCATCAAACATTTAGGCATAAAATTAAACATGATGCATGTATCATGTATAATGAATTAGAAACCTAAAAGAATTACTATGCAATGGAAATCAATCATCCAACAAATAAGGGCCATTATATGGTAGGTCAAGTATTTTCATGATAGATCGAGACAATCTCAATTGATTAATATATGCGGGAATAGCTCTTATTCCTATATTAACCAACCACCATTTGATTTGATTAAGGAATTTCAATTAAAATGTAATTATTCCTTTCTGAGTGTAACCCATTGTTTCCAAACCCTTGGACTTAACTAATGAAGTGTCGTCGTAGGGTAGGTCGTTAGTTCACCAGATAAATCTAGAATTTCTATCTTCTCAAAATCCAAACATGATATTGACCTAAAATGGACATCATTCGTAGGGGAATGAAAACAAAGTCTTCTCGATGCACCTTTTGAATCTCACGTTTTGGACTAACAACCGAGATTGCGAGATATATTTTCGTATATCCCTCTCCCACTCACTATTTAAAAATTAAAGATTTCTACTTAAAATATCTTATATTTTAATTCAATAGTGTCTACAAGTTTATGAACGGCTAAAACATAACTCAACTTTACACTAGTGCAAAATTAGTAATCTAACCAATTTTAACTCTTAAAATTTTGTTCACAAATTCTTATTAGTCTCCACTAATATTTTAATTGACTAAACTAATTTAATTAAGTTTGGTTTAGTGACCTAATTAATTTTAACTCTTAAAATGTTAGTTCACTAACAAGTTTAAAATTTAGAAATTCAAATAAGGGACTAAAAATTTAATTAAACTATTTAATTAAAATAAGCGCCTTACAAATTCCAATGGTACGTGGAATTGTATCCCGAGTGTAGACTACACAACCGTCCATTCAGAATCGGCTATGGAATTTAAGTCCGGGTTTCCATCTGATATACTAAGGGAAAACATAATGCACTTATAAAGCCCATAAATATATTTAATTCGAATTTCTAATTTTTAAATCCTTAAAACAATTAATCCAATTAATTTGTTTTCATGCATAATATCTAAAATTTAACTTCTTTAAATTTCATAATAAAAATATTAAATTTGAATTTCCAATTTTTAAACCTTTAAAAAAATTAATCCAATTAATTTGTTTTCATGCATAAAATCTAAAATTTAACTTCTTTAAATTTCATAAAATCAAATTTTATGATTTAGAATAATTATGCATGTCTAACATGTTATACATGTGAAAAATTCAAAAGTAGGCACCCTAAGCTATATATCATGTTATTCAAACATTTCAAATTAACCATACATATAACATAAAAATAAAATTACATTGACCGGATACTTATTTTTCCTATACTTATCTAATTAGTACAAAAGTTATAAAGGCATCCATTGGTCTTCAAAACTTGTTCCATGGAATGATGTTAAGTCGTTGGCGACATTGGCTCCCCAATTACATAAAATTGATACAACTCAATTAATTTACATAGAAAATTATTTACAACACTTGTAAGAAAATGACCTTATGGCCATACATTCCTAAAACAAAATAACCCAAAATAAGAGCCAGAAAAATTTATGACCAATACAATACATTCATCACATGAACACAAACAAAATTATATTCATCACATGAACATAAAGATGTGTCTACTCATCAAAACATGCATAAAATAATTTATATCACATATAAATTAATAAAAAACAGAAAGTTTTAAATTGAAATGAGAAGGGATAAGAATAATTTTCAACCTCGCTCTTGATGCCAATTGTAGGAAACAAATTTCCTGCGTGGCGGAAGCGTGTTAGGCACCGTGATCGACATTTAAATTTTTTCTGTCTTTTCCGTTTCTAAGCTGAAACTGTATACTCCTTTAGGACTTGTTTTGCTTATGTTTTTTACTATTTTTCCAGCTCCGAACAGCCCCGGAGCAACAACATAAAAATGGACTGTTTTGCACACGATACGAGTGCACAACTCGTACAAAAACAGCTCATGTTTTGCATGAATAAGGGCAACGATTCAAAAAGCCCCACAACGACCACAAAACAACCTTTTGTATTCTCAAATTGTTTGGCTAAAATACAACGCAAATTGGGCTCCAAATCAGGCTATAAGGAGCGGTAGTGAGCAGATTTTTCTGCTCACTGCCGAGAATAACAAGAAAAATGGAGAAGATGATTTTGTATTGAGTTCCAAAAGTTATTCTGTGTTATATCTCGAAACTAGCAAATGGAAGTGTGAGCTTCACTCACAAAAATTTAATCTCTAAACACTTTAGAGAATCGAATTATCACACACTAATTTGTTTTTTGTTTTTCTTCCTTTTTTCTTTCAACACTTCAGAGGAAAAATAAGAACAATGTGGTTAGGGATTTCTCAAGTGAAAAATATGAAAAGAAAAATATATAATTTTTTTTCTTTTTATACTTAGGATTTTGGTTGTCCAAAAATCAAACAAAACCCTAACTCTTTTCCATTAAAAAATTTGGCAACCCTAGATATTTTTGTAACATCAAAATTTTATTTAATGAATTAATAATGACAGTAAACATGTTACCATAAATGAAAATTTAACAACTAATTTGAAATAATGAGTTTCCAAAATCAAATCTTAAACTAATTAATTCAAAATAAATATATTAAATTATATATCATAATTAAATATTTACAAAATCTTTAATATTTAAATGACTATCTTATAATCATTTACAAAATAAAACTTTATATTAAATATAATACAAGGTTACATGTGTGACAAATATATTATTAATCATATTAATAATGATATATGTGAGTATACAATTAAACTATCCAATTATGTTTAATTTGCTACAGTGTATCGAGCTAGAATGAGGATGATAAGCGGTAAATATATCAATATTTACCGTCCTTTTTACTTGATATTTTGTATAGTTTCTTGAGTTTTGTGAATATTTTGATGTGTTTTGTGTTATTTTGTAGATAAATAAAATAACATGACTCTCTGGAATCAAATCAGGGCTTAAATGGTGAAAATCGGATAAAAAAAGGCAAAATTGGAATTATGCGTCGCGGTGCACAACACTTCTGCATCACGACTGCTAAAATACATCGGCCATGTGTCAACATCACAACAATCTTGCTTTCATGTGCCGGACACGTGTCATCATCTCATGCTGCCAACATTGCACGTCATTTTTTACGTTCGCGTCGTGACGCAAAACACTTTATGCGTCGTGACACCAAGCTAATAATTCTACTGACAGACATGTGTCATCATCGCATCGAATCAACGGCGCGTCACGACGCGCAAGTGGTTTGCATCACGACGTGCGGGGTAGGATTTTACCTATAAATTGAAGCTGAAAACAGAAAGAAAATTCATACCTTCTTCTGGGAATTTCCTTAAGAATACTAAAAAAATTATATCTTATTTGTTTATTTACAGCTTTCTGTATTTAATTTTTTTACTTTACGCAATAGTTCTTTCTTTACTTTATTTTTTCAGTCTTTATTTTTACTTTTCAGTATGAGGAGGTAACTCCCCTCTGCTGGGGTCAAAAGTTAAGCTTTTATTACTAATATTTTGATTAATCTCCCTTAATTATAATATATAAACTATTTAAAACCTCACTTAATGGGATACCGCCTTTATGGTCGGTTGGACTTAATTAAATTGATTTTAACCTGACTAAATTGGATATTGCCTTTATGGTTGGTTGAAATTAATCATAAATCTGACTTAATCAGGATACCGCCTATATGGTCGGTTGGTAATATCATGCAAAGTTTATATATTATAATAAGGGAGATATCTAAATTAGAAGTAATAAAATTGGATCCTTTAACCCCCCAGTATTTTCTTTATTGTTTATTTTATCTTTTTAATTTCCAGTTTTACTTTATGTCATTTACTTTATTTATGTTTTTAATAGTCCTAGATATGTGTGGTAACTAAACCATTTATCTGGAGTTGTGATGAATTCCAATATCACCAATTTATAAGTGATAATTTTACGTCTTGGGTAATATAAAGGTTTATTTATTGAGCTTTTAGCTTAATGCTTCTAGTTAACTGGCCATTAATAAGATTGATTTGGTAAACTTAAAATGAACTTGGAAAATAGATTTTAGGTTTAGCCTTAAACTCAATAACTCACGATCTCACCTTGGGGCAAGAGACTCTTAAGTAGATTTCCTTACAGGATAGGAATATACCTATCGGGCGGCGGTAGCCATAACTGAAACTTAACCTTAATGAATTCAGGTAACTTGGTTGACATAGAAATATGATTAATTAGGTTATACTGGGTGTTTGCATCTGACCATCGGAATATGCATTTGCATAAATTCGTGTTCCAGGCTAATAAACCAATATATTGCACAAACATGAGATAACCACTTCATCTTTAAAAGATATTGGAAGGCTTCACAACCCTAAATAGTTTCTAAATATTTATTTTTCCTTTAATTTACTTTCACACTGTTTTATTTACTTATTTTCAGACAACAATCACCATCCAATCAACAATCAATTTATTAGATACTCGTAAACATTTAATGTCATAAATTAATAGCTAAGGTATTAAGTCCTCGTGGGATCGATACATTTGATACTACTTGAGCGATACGTGCGTTTGCATAACGTGAGTGATTTCACCGATCAAGTTTTTGGCGCCGTTGCCAGGGACTTATTTATCTTTCACTATTAATTTTGAGGTTAGATAACTTTACTTGTGTCTAATTACTTTTTACTTATTTTTTTTGTTTTCTTTTGTTTCATGTTCTCAGTCACTACATGAGAAGAACCAGAAGCTTTGAAATCCGTCCGCTTGACCTAGAAATTGAAAGAACCATTAGACAGTTGAGAAGGGAAAGGCGAGAAGGCAAAGAAGCACTGATCAACATGGAACCTGAACCTTTGGAAGTTGCACCACCAATTCCTATTCGAGACAAAACTATTCTGGTGGTTGACGGCTTCATTTCATGTATTATACTTCCTCATTTACCAGCAAATGCGTGTGACATCAAAACATGCATCGAGATGATATAGCAGTTAGTGCAGTTTGAGGGGAATACACCTGAAGATCTTAATGCCCACATCAGAAACTTCCTGGAAGTTTGCGGCACATTCAATTATAACCGATCGGCAGAAGAAGCAATGAGACTGCATGTTTTCCCATATTCTTTGAAAGACAAAGCTAAGACTTGGCTCCATTCACTTCCAGAAGGTTCCATCACAACTTGGAACACTCTAGCCATCAAATTCCTTGTAAAGTATTTTCCCCTAGCCAGAACTGCAAAGTTGAGGAATGACATTACATCATTTGTACAACATGACTCAGAATCTCTCTGCGAAGCTTGGGAAAGATACAAGGAGTTGCTCAGAAAATATCCTCACCATGAGATTGCAAAGGGGCTACAAGTCCAAACATTCTATAATTGACTTTCTGGACTAATGAGAACCATAATTGATGCTGCTGCTGGAGGAGCTTTAATGGCAAAAGGAGAAGATCAGGCCTGAGACTTAATTAAAGAAATGGCCAACAATAATTCTTTGTGGCCAACAGAAATGAGCTTGATCCAAGGAATAGCAGGAATCCATGAAGTTTGAGCCAACACAGCAATGAATGCCAAGCTTGAGCATATGTGTAAATGCCTAGAAACACTTAGCACACAAGTTGTAAACATCGCTGGTGTCATAAGTTCACCATATGAAGGAGCTCCAGAGGCAAACCAACATGATGAGACGGTGAATTATGTCAATAATTTCAACAGACATGGAAACAATCCATATTCCAACACCTACAATCCATGGTGGAGGAATCATCCCAATTTCACATGGACAAACAATTCAGGGAAAAAGAACAATCCACACCCCGAATTCCAACAACAGAACAAAGGCCAGGAGTATGAAAAAGAACCAAAAATAAAAGAAATACTTGCATAGATGTTCAAAAAGTAAGAAGCCAAATACGATGCTATGTTTCAAGCCAAAGCAGCATTCAATCAAAGCCAATCAGCATCTATAAAGGCACTGGAAAATCAAATAGGACAACTGGCCAATGCCCAAAGTTACAGACTGCAAGGTACCCTTCCTAGCAACACAGAACCAAATCCAAGGAACTGAGGGAATGAGGAATGTCAAGCAATTACTTTGAAAAGCGGTACTGAGATCAATAAAAATGTTGGAGTCAAGGCATCCACTGAGGAAGTTCCAAAAGAAAGCAGCGAAACAGAACCACAGATGGAGGAAAAAGAAGCAAAAGAAAATGATCAAAAAAGATTCACTCCACCTCCAACTTTTCCACAGCGTCTCCAGAAAAGTAAACTAGACAAGCAGTTTGCTCGATTTTTGGAGATCTTCAAAAAGCTCCATATCAACATTCCATTTGCAGAAGCGTTGGAACAAATGCCCAGCTATGTCAAATTTATGAAAGACATTCTATCACGAAAGCGGAGATTGGGAGATTATGAGACAATAACATTAATAGAAGAATGCAACGCCATTATTCAGAGGAAGCTTTCCCCAAAGTTGAAAGATCCTGACAGTTTCACCATCCCTTGCACCATAGGAGAACACTACTTCGGTAAAGCTTTATGTGATTTAGGTGCCAGCATTAACTTGATGCCTTTGTCTTTTTACAGGAAACTGCAGATTGGAGAAGCAATGCCCACTTCAGTTACTTTGCAGCTTGCTGACAAATCACTCACATTTCCGAGAGGTGTAATGGAAGATGTATTGGTTAAAGTCAAAAAATTGATTTTCTATGTAGATTTCATTATCCTTGACATGGAAGAAGACAAATATATACCTATCATCCTCGGGAGACCATTCTTGGCTACAGGTCGAACTATTATTGATGTACAAAAAAAAGAAATAACCATGAAAATCAAATGACCAAGAAGTTACATTCAATGTTTTCAAAGCCATGAAATTCCCGAATCATGAAAAGGAGGAGAAATGTTTCAAAATTGATGTTGTAGATTGTATCATTCAGGATACTGATGCAATGCAACTTTCCACGGATAAACTGAAGGGGTTATATGGCGAAAATCCGATAACGCAGCGAAATAGTGGAAAATCAAAATTTTCCGATTTCAAAACTTTGCTCGGATCAATTAAATAAACTTATTTATTTAATTATCCAATTATCAAATTATGAAAAATTACACAAGAAGTCATATTTCTTGGAAATTACCGAATTGCCCCAAAACTTTGCATTTTGTTCATTTTAGTCCTAAATTGTTCAAAATAATTTTGGATGATTCTAAATCATTTCTAAGATGAATTTAACATGTCATACATATCAAATACAAATTGCAACATAAAATCCCTAAATCTAGTGCCAAGGCCGAGAGCCTCCTAAAAGGGGAAATTGAACATTTTGCACTTTATATGTTCAAAATACATTAAGATGAAATCCAATCAACCCAATATTTTATATGCATCATATACACATCCAAATACACAACATAAATGAAAATCCCCAAATTTAGAAGTGGTCTTAAACCCTAATTTTTTAATTTCAACAAATTAGACAAATTAGACCAAATTAATTAAATCCAACACTTCAATCAAGTTTCTACAACACCAATCAAGCCTCACCACAATGAAATAACTATAGAAAAATTCTAGGTCATTTAAGAGTGGGTCAATAACTCTATAATGGCAACTAGTTCTTAAACCATCAAAAGAATGCTAATTAACACCTTAGAAGCATTCTATGATCTTTATACATGCATAACCCTATCTTTAAATTTCCATCCTCCAAAAACAAAAAGAATAAATAATATAAAAACATAAGAACATCACAAGATGAAGCCAACAACAAGAGGAACATTTTTCTCTCTAATGGGAAGTTGGAAATACTTACTAAAATCCAAGTTATCTTTGATTTTGTCTTTGTCTTTCTTCTTCTTCCTCTCAAGCTTATTTTGTTTTCTTTTAATGGAGTTTTGGATAAGATTTTTGGTTCATGAAAAAATATCTAACACTTAGAAATTTTATGCCTTGGCCGAATTCAACAAAAAGAAAATACTAATATTTTTCAATTTATTTCATTCAAGCCAACTTGCCCACTTGTCTTTTAAAAAATCATTAACACTTTAATGAATTTATTAAAGTCAAGTAAAACATCTTTAAGTCATCTCAACATTTATCACAACTTTAACACATTTATATTTTAATTAATTTAATCATTTAATAATTATTTAATTATTTAAATACAAATATATTAAATATATGTATTATATTTACAATAAATATCAAATACATATATATTTATGATATTAGTCAAATATCTCAATTTGACAATTAATTAATGTGTATTTGATAAAATCTAACATTAAATGGAAATACACAAAAATTAGGAAATGACTATTGGGTCTCTTCACATGTATTTTGCGTTTAACCTTTAAACGACTTATAAATAATCAATATTATTTATAAATGTTGCCCGTGTGCTCTACGAGCATATTTCATTAGTGAGACTCTTTAGATTCAGGCATATCCGTCACGAAATCCAATTTCGTGTCCATAATTTACCCACCCGTAAATTATGACGACCACGGATAATCTCACTGAATCATACAAGTTGAGGTCATGACATATGTATAATTCCTCCGTCACAAGTATCCGGATATATCCAAGAGATATAGATGTAAACATCAAATCTCTATAGGGACTATCCCGTCGACGTCTCTATTAGCAATATCAAAAAAGAACATTAGAACTGACTTCTAAAATGTACCACGGGCCCATGGTTTTTATCTGATTGCTAGTCATATATGGACTACCTATGCTCTGTACACAGAACTGACGAATCCTATCTCGACACACACAGGACACCCTGAGGATCTATCTACACCCAACGAACAGGCGGAGGTCTGATCTTAATAGATCGGTGACTTGACTGCCATCTAAGTGTAGAAGATGTCTCATGTGCCCACAGTGGTATCTCAAGTCTAAGAATCACAAATTCTACTCAACCGAGAAGATTCTTATTGACGTTGGTGTACCATCCATTAAGAATCTTCGGTGAGTCGTTCAGTGTTTATCCGCTATAAACATCTACACGTCTATACTACTCTCCAAGACTTTTGGTTCATTGAGAAACCATTGGAATCATATATTTCAGTATACGACATGTACCGGTCTCAACAGGTTTACTTTACTGACCAAGTAGGTAAACCTTGACCAGGAACAGTCTAAGAATGAAAACGTCATGATACAACTCAATGTCAATTACGACGCTTTTGTAACAGTATCATGACTAATCATCCTAAAGTCTATTACGTCTTTACCATATTAAAAGATATATTATATTATAGAAACTGTATATATTATTCATAATAAAATGTTTTTACAGTAGTATTCATAAAGAAATACAACCGGGAATTGGCACTCTGAGCACCAACCCCAACAAAAACTCCCACTTGCTCTAGTGTCAATAATGATTGTATCTAATACCCATTGACTCCACGTGTTTATCAAACAACTTCGGAGGTATGGCCTTCGTCAGCGGGTCTGCTATATTATCTTCACTCGGTACCTTGCACATGACAATATCCCCTCGTGACACAATCTCTCGAATGATGTGGTACTTGCGTTCCACATGCTTCGACTTCTGATGCGCCCTCGGTTCCTTTACTTGCGTAATGGCTCCAGTATTATCACAATATAACGGAATCACATTCTCGATACTTGGGACAACTCCCAATTTTGTGATAAAGTTCCTAATCCAAACAGCTTCCTTTGCAGCTTCAGAAGTTGTAATGTATTCCACCTCAGTGGTGGAATCTGCTGTAGATCCATGTTTGGAACTCTTCAAGCAAACTGCACCTCCGTTAAGGGTAAAGATGAATCTGGATGTAGACTTTCTATCATCAGGATCTGACTGGAAGTCAGAATCCGTATACCCGTTAACTTGCAGTTCATTTCCTCCATAAATTATCAACTTATCCTTAGTACCTTTAAGATACTTCAGGATATGTTTAATGGCCATCCAATGGTCATTCCCTGGATTAGACTGATATCGACTGGTTACGCTAACAGCGAAACTGATATCAGGCCTAGTACATAACATGACATACATTATGCTACCCAAACACGAAGCATAAGGTTGGTTAGACATTCTAACCTTCTCATCTTCCGTTTGTGGACTCATCTTCTTAGAAAGATGAATCTCATGTCAGAACGGTATGTTTGTTGTCTTACAGTTACCAAAATTATACCATTCCAAGATCTTATCTATGTACGTTGATTGGGATAACCCAATCAGTTTCCTTTGTCTATCTCTATAGAGTTTTATCCCTAAAACATAGGAAGCCTCTCCCAGGTCCTTCATGGAGAAATTCTTACAGAGATATGCTTTGACGCTTTGTAACATTCCTATATCATTCCCAATGATTAGGATGTCATCAACATAGAGGACTAAAAATATGACTATGCTCCCACTGACCTTCTGATACACACAGAATTCTTCTGAATTCTTGAGAAAACCAGACGATCTAATAATCTCATCGAATCAAAGATTCCAACTTCATGAAGCTTGTTTAAGTCCATAAATGGACTTCTTAAGCTTACACACCATACCCGAGTTTTTGTTGGACGCAAAATCTTCTGGTTGTTCCATATAGATTTCTTCATCAAGAAATCCATTTAGAAAAGTCGTTTTCACATCCATTTGTCAAATCTCATAGTCATGATACGCAACTATAGAAAGCAAAATCCTAATAGACTTAAGCATGGCTACTGGTGAAAAAGTTTCATCGTAGTCGATGCCAGGTCGTTGCGTGTAATCTTTTGCTACTAGTCGGGCCTTGTAAGTTTCAACCTTACCGTCAAGCCCACGCTTCCTTTTGTAAACTCATTTACAACCGATAGAAACAATTCCTTCGGGAAGCAGTACCAAGTCCCAAACTTGATTTTCATGCATTGAATCTAACTCGGATTTCATGGCACTTTGCCATTTCACGGAGTCGATGTTCAACATCGATTCTCTATAGGTGAAAGGAATAGTCTCTTCAACTAAGAGAACATCTAGATGTAAGGGATATGCCCTATACCCAACTTATGGATGTGTTATATGTACATGTATTTGTAATATTTTTCATTAATTAAAAAATGACAATCTTTATTATACCTGTCTTACATAAATTATATGAATCATCAAACAATGTAATAAAGCATTTGGAGTAATAAGATGATGGCTTCCACGCCTTATGAGAATCATTACTCTCAAACGTTCCTAGTCATAGTTTTGTGAATAATCTGGGCGTTCACAAAGCGGAGAGACTACCATGATGATATAATCCGCCCTTAAGTGGGGTAGCCGATCTCATAGGCTACTAGCGGAGATCCGTCCGCTTGGTGTATCATATGGATGCATGAGTTGCTCGTGTCCATCGAACTGACCGACGAAAGTTTTCATATGGAGTGTTTATCTCATGTGTCTGTGAGAACTTTCATGTATCGATTGTATGACTAGTCCTTAGACTTGAGGTCTTTACAATCTTATATGTGGATCAAATAACTTTGACATTCTCCTTCCCCGGTTCAAAAGATCCGATCATAAGGGTATGATTGGGTCATTTGTTGAAACACATGAAGTTTGTAAAGATACAACAGAGAATCGCCACTCTCTCGGATAATATTTTCTTATAAAAGTAGTATTCCAGTTCGCGGGTTGATATGTGTGATCAGTGCTTGAGACTGTGGCCGCAGCGGAAGAATCATGTGAGATTCTTGGGTTAGCACGATTCATGACACTATCAGCATCATACATTTGACCATATGGGTAGACATTTTATGTACCCTAGGTCAGAAGGTGGGGATACAGTGAGGCGAAGGACCGTATCATATGTAAATCGCATATATAATGGGTATATATCTTTCCTTCTCATTTGGGGGCCTTGGCATGTTGCTAGATGTCAACCTTGGTCATTGAAATTGAATGACCATCTGATCGGAGGATAATTTATGTTCGATTAAATTATCACGATTCATTTCATGTCCAACTTGAGGGGAACCCAAAAGGTCACACACAACAAAGTCGAAATCAATGGTTAACAGTGCACAGTATAAATTTAACAGCATATATGATTGTTGTAGGAATTGTTCATAAATGGTTCAATTTGTTTAATTATTGAACAGATCATTTATGAGGTTCCATAGTGGCTTAGGGATTGGTGAATGACGATAAAGGCACTTTGAGAATTGGAATAAATAAATAAAAAGGGCGTAGATGGCGCTTCATTTTATTTTATTTTTTTATTTGTTATTTGTTTTGAATTCCAATTCGGCCCAAACTCTTATTAGGGTTTCATAATCTCATTAAACCACTAAATTAAGATCCAATGGCTAAGATTAAATTAGCATTTATCCCACATCGGATTCTTAATTAATTTTGTTGTCTTTGGAGCACCTATATAAACCCAAAGAATTCTTTACAAATTTTTACACCAAAACCTTTCATATCTTGGGTTTATATAAGTGACCAACTCTAAAGTTTAAGAGTAAGCCACTGATTTTGAGGATCCTTAAGTCTAATTGACTAGAGAAATCTCAAGTTAAAAGTTTTGAGGTATTTGCCTAGGCTAGCACCAAGGGCAAAATATTCGTGCACTCAAGGTGTATTCTTGCCGTTGAGTTTTGGCTTTGGTGTGTGCACCTTTGGAGGCCACACACTTGGGTGGCTTTTTGGAACGTGGAAGAGCTTGCTGATTTCTAGAAAAACTTGTAGATTGGAGGGAGGACTGGAGGAGTCTTCGGTTCAAGTAAGTCTTTTTCTTTCTTTATTTTAATTAGAGTTCTTATAATAGTTAGCATGTTTAGGTTTATGTTCTTTGCATGTTTTATGAGTTTTTATGCTTAGAATATATAGTAACATGCCTAGGCTTGTAGAATAATCAAAACAAATGGGTCTTGGGAAAAGGGATAGCGGCATCATAATTTTTTAATTTTCCGCTGCACACTCGCGGCCGCTTCCCAATAGTGGTATCAACACGCCGTTGTTGTTTTGATTAGTTCTCTCTCATTTGAACTCGAAATTTGGTGTGTAAAAGCTCGTTGGAAAGCTAACACCCTGACCTTACTTTTAGGAATAAGTTTTGCATGATTTGGTTAAGATTTGAATTGTGAAATTGCATTTAAAGTTCACGCATCTGTAAAAATATATGAATAGTAAATTTACTTGAATAAAATAAAATGCAATATCATAATTAAATATTAATCAAAGTTATTAAATGCCTAAAATAATTCCAACATTTTAAAACTCATATGCTTGATGATTCTATGTATGATTAGAATTGGCATGATTATTTTAGGGTGCAAGCATCTAAAGACTTTCTAAGGAAATAAAGAGTGTATTGCTTATCCCTTAGCTAAGTAATTATTTCATGATGAACTTAGAGATTTATTACCTTCAAGGCTAATAAATATAAATCACTTGTTTATAATAAAAGACATTATAAAAGGTACAAGTGGGGTGGGACCAAGGCGTTAATAAAACTTTCCAAACTAAAGTTAATTTATCCAAAGGTATTACTAGAGTTAGATAATGATTTGGTGT
The DNA here is from genome assembly GCA_019454045.1 of Zanthoxylum bungeanum. NCBI lineage: Eukaryota > Viridiplantae > Streptophyta > Magnoliopsida > Sapindales > Rutaceae > Zanthoxylum > Zanthoxylum bungeanum. The sequence goes on from SKCR01021011.1 coordinate 159,890, forward strand.
CTTCTTTCACTCACTACCTTTTTATAGCCAAAAGGAAAAGTTGTGAAGACATCTAGATAATAATTTACTTAAAGCTTACCTTAAAGCATATTTAAAGTGTTGGACTAGTTTGGAGGATCTATTTTTTATTCATGTCACCAAGGCAATAAGAGCCTAAGAGGTAAGGGTATTTAAGAGAGTTCGCTCTGTTGGAAAATTATGACCCATAGCGTCACTATTTGTACAGATCACGGTGTTGTTGTACAAATTAACTATGTGACAAAGGAGATTGCACTCTTATCATTTGTGATTAGATCACCTAGATATATAAATGATAGGAGGTCCATGTGATTTGTTCCTGGATTGAGAATGATATGAGACAGTATCAATCCACGAAGGATAAATCATTAAATATCCATAGTCAGAGTATTATCGAAATTGGACATCGATGAATACGTAAAAGACTAGTATTACACTTGTGCGCGTTGTGAGGGCACATCGGCATAGTTCTCATATATTTGGGTATAAGATACTCATGCAAGTGTAATAGGAGGTTGTGTTTTACCGGTGGTACGGGAAACAGCTTCGCTCTGGATAGACCCCCTCGGAATTCCATTGGTAGTATGACTATGTGTCTATGGAAATCCGAAATCAGGGTAGGTGTATTTGGTCTTAACCTGAGACTTGCACCGCTAATACTTACGACAATCAATATACTTTGGTTGCGGTCGTCCAGGGCTTTAACAGGTTCTGTGTATGCCAATGCTGGGTATATTGAGAATCGTAATGTGTTGGGTGTGATGTCAAGACGGAAGTGTCACTCCAGTCATATGGAGATGATGATCGCGTAGGGATACAAAACTGGTTCTCTAAAAAGGTTGTAACCGTCGGGATAATATGACTTGGTCATGATTATCCGATAATAAAGAGACTAGTTGCTCGTCATCCGATATATGATTCGTACGGGGTAGACACTGTACCAGCCCCAGGCCTTGCATGTGATCATCTGATACTGGATCGAAATACGCAATACTATGAATACTACGCCTGATATAGATAATTTATTCCTGTAAGGATATTTCTGGAGAATTGGGTAGGCATGACGCTTTGCTAGAAGCCAACCTTGTCTTGTAAATCGGTAAAACGTAGTACTTGGTACTTACGTGTTCGGATAGTCCGACGACCGAATTTACTGCCAACATATCCGGGGATCTCATGGGTCGCTTCCCGAAGATTCACCAATGACGTATGACTCGCACTTTAATTAATCTGGTATTAATTAGATGAGAGAGAAAATTAATCTGGGATTAATTGCGGAGATATTTTATCTGGGATAAAATATCATTTAAAGAGAGATAACGATTAATTTGGAATTAATTGATAAAATTAATATATTCGATATATTAATCGAAATTGGATTTCGACACGGAATTAAAATTAGATTTTAATTCGGGCGAACAAATTAATTCAGAATTAATTCGTTAGCGACGTGAATAGTGACTTCGCTAAGCGTAATCATTTAATTGCGTCGCAACAGAAAATTCGTTAATTTGGAATTAGTGAACCCGAGCTCGGGATTGTTTGCGAGCGCATTCGCATTTCGAATGCGAGTAGGGCACGCAAGTCAAATCAAGCGTCAAATAACTTGTCACTTTGAGTGATGTGACTTGACAACTTGATTGATAGATGTGACTTGATGTGTGTGGTTGGCATTAAAAGCTTTTATTGTTTGACTTTTTAAAAGCAAACGGTTTGGTATATGATTTGAAAAATCAATTACCAAAATCAATTAACACATTTCATCTCTCTCTCTCTCTCCAATGTCTCTCCTCTCTCACGCCCTTGGGGCTGGTTTTTCTTCTGTTTTAGAAACAGCCACTGCCGAGTGACTTGAAGAAAATGGGAAGCAAAAGTGATTGGTTTTTGTGGTAAAAATCAAGAGAGCTAGCACTCCGAGAGACATGCGAAGATGATAGGGAAGTCCACCCATGAGCCGGGAATCATTTGATGAAGCTTGGAGCTTGACGAAGACATCCATGGCCGAAACCAGTGAGCTGTGACAATGCTCACTGCCGAGCAGTCCAATTGGCAGAAGTTCGAGTTTTGTTCGTTGCCGCGTCGCTCAACCGATCGATGTGAGTATTTCGTAACTCCTCGTATGTATTCACATGTGTTTCATGCTTGTTTATTGATCCTTGGGACCGTAGCAAACTCCAACAATGGTATCATGAGCAAGGAAAAGCATGAAATTTATTTAGGGCTTAAAATTGGGTAAATTGTATTTGAGCATGTTTTAATGAAATTGGATGAATTAGTATGCTTAATACATGTTTAATTGAGGATTGATTTGATCAATTTGATGAAATTGTGTTTGGAACAAATTTCCCCAATTTTTTGTTGTTGGCCGAATATATGCCTTATTTTGTCTTGGTGATTTTTTGATTTTTGATCATTGGATGTGTTGGAAATCATTCGGGATGTTGATTTAATGTCGATTGTGGAATTAATTGTATTGAATTCGAATCGGACATAAAATCCCCAATATTGCCGAGACATAAAGAAGCATGAATGGGTTTGATTTTTGATCAAAATGTGTTGGACACTAATTGATCTAATAGAGCATGATTAGTTGTGTTAATTAATGTTTTAGAAATGTTAATTGGGTAATTAATTGTATTATACACTTAATGTAATTAAATTGGGAAAATTGGATTTTTGAAATTTAATTATTTGGGCCTTAAATTGGATTTGGGCTTGTTGAGTTGTAATTGGGCTTATTGGGCTTAGTTGTACTAAGTTAGGTTTAGGCCAAATGGATTGGATCCAATTGGGCCCAAAACCGCCTCCATAAAGCCCAAATGCGACTAATGGACCTTTAAAGTTTAATTGGGCCTAATGGGCCTAAATTGATTTCTAGGCTTATGGGGTTACTCCTTGATTGGACTTTGGTTATTGGGTTTGACCCGAGTTGACCAAAAGTCCACGCCTTAAGAAATTAATTAAAATCGACGTTAATCGGGCTTTGAGACCCGTAACGATTAAATTTGGAATTTTAATCATAAAAGGTTTATTAATAAAGTGTAGTATTTAATTTGGAATTAAATAGTGAATTAGAATTGAATGCATATTAAATTGGATTTAATGTTGTAGTTTAATTTAATTCGAGAATTCGTACTTTGAGTACTTATTCGCAAAACGAGTTTGACTCGAGCAAAATCAAATCGTTGTTTGAACATTGGATGGTCACTAATTAATTACTTGCCATACGCGCTCATTCAAATATCATTCGTCATATAAATTAAATGTTAGTTGGACTAATATTTAAATCGTTGTTTTAATAAATAGTTGGACTATATTCAAACTATTCATTTATAGTTGATTTTATAATTGGATTATTGTAATCACTATAATTTATTTTAATCTATTAAATTATAGTTGATTAAATAGTTGGACTATTGTAATCATTATAATAAATAGTACCTAAATCGTTGATTAAATAGTTGGACTATTAGAATCAAGATAGAAATTGAAAGATTGACATTTAAAACATGATCCTAGGGAAAATGTATTTAAATAGTTAAATTTTCAAATTAGGAATAATTTCAGGATGGTCCTAGAAACTAATAAGTTACTTTATTTGATAAAATAACATATTAGGCCTAAGCCTGGAGTTTAACAATTAGTAGAGCATGATCTTTGGAAGATTTATGTAATGATAACTTAAGTGCTTAGTCCATTAAGCTTGTCGCGGTAGACTTCTTAATTTCTGAATCAGAACTAAGGATTAGATCCTTAAAGTATGATAAAGAAATTGAAGGATCTTTATAAATCTATATTTAGATTTTATAAGTACTAAATTGCAATTAATAACTCTTGGAGAGTTGATGACTATTCTCAATGAGACAAAGTCAAAAATTGCAATAAGACAAGTAGCGCAAGGCGCACCATACTTCGATATTCTAGAAGGCCAAGGCCGGACCAAAGGCTTCTGGAGTGTTGAAAAGGGTAAAGGCAAAATCATTATAATCTTCTAGGAAGATAAAGGACATATCCCAAAATGTCTGCTTAATTGTGGCAAACGGGATCGCGGAAGCGTGACTGCCGTTTGGACAAAGCAGACATGAAGGAATTGAAGACGAGCAAGGCTCTGACTTCAAATATGTTTGCCAAGATTATGTTCACTACTAGTATTGAAATTGGATTTTAAATACTTAGTGTGGTACATAAATATATACTGATGTTCAGAATCTGCTATGAGCAGGATTTGGAAACTGTTATAATGTAACTAGTTTGACTAGATACATTATCTCTATATCAGTGTTTAACCCGCTGCAGGTGAACCTTTATATTCTAGAACACTAAAGTGTTTCATTATATAAAGATGATATTAAGATAAACACATTAGATGTGAATAACAACATTTATATTTTGAATATAAATAAATCTCAAACGTATAACATGACAAACAAATAGCTCAAACTAATTTGATCAGAAGAAACTGATGTGGCATTGTTGTCTGGGACACAATCAAACAAGAATCGTATGTCCACACTTTTGAAGAGTGGATACTAGGATAAATTTGATTCCATTCAAATAAAGTCTACGAATCTAGTTTATTGGGCAAAGTGCCTAAAACACTATTTACTTGGTAAAAGTGCAAATGCCACAGATCTGTTAGCCCTAGTTCATTGTGAAGCAAGTGGGCCCATGTCTAGCTAGGCTAGATATGGATATGAATATTTTATGACCTATACGGATGTGGCATCGCGTTATGGTTACGTGTTTCTTTTGAAACACAAATCAGAAACTTTTATAGTTTCGACACGAAATAGAAGAACAAATCGGCTAAAGTATAATACCGTCACGGTAAGACCGTAATGGAAAATACTTAAGCAATAAGTTTCTAATATACTTGAAAGAGTATAGTATTCTTTCAATGAGGACTCCTCCCGGAACGTCATTTTGACGATGTGTCCGAACGAAGATACCGAATTTTGTTGGACATGATAAGGTTAATCATGAGTCGCTCTGAGCTACCATTTCCTTCAACGAATACGCATAAACAGTGCAGAACTTATTTAGAATAAGGTTCCATAAAAATCTGTTTGACATATATCATATTAGATATGAACAGGAAAGAAATCGGGTTTCTCATTCCTGAACATTTGGGAATGCTAGGCATATGTTTGGATGATACCAAACTAAAACCCAAATTGGATAAGTGCCAATTGTAGGTTATCCTAGGGATACCAAAGTATAGTACTTATACAACTCATGAGAGAACAATGTAATTGTTGTTCGCCATGCGGTTTTCCTAAGAGGAATACCGATATGCAGTGGTAAGTGGGAGGTTAGTAAAACTCGATGAAAATCGGAGTAATACTATTCAAGGCACAGAATCTTAATGGAACATAAATAGTTCATCAAGGATGAAACTATACCATAATCTTCGTATACACAAGAACCACGTATGTCAGAAAGAGTCAGAAAACAACCTGGGGTATGGGTTTCTAATCTCACCTTGAAAAGATGTCTATCTTATTGAGGAATACCAACTGACTACGTATGAGGTAGTGATACAGGGTATCGACTCCCTATTATGGCAAAGTGCCATGACATCCGAAATGGATTCCATGTATATCAACAAGTTTGGATACTAGTTGATGTACCGTAAGGCATTGTGCCTATTGGTACTTTATAAGTCTTCAAGGAAGACATACATGGATGGAAACATACCAACGTATAAAGCTAGGCTTTTAGAGGAAAGGTATCGTTATCAACATTGTGTTGATTTCGATTCAGCCTTTTACCTGTTGCCATGGTAAATCCATTTGGATAATGCTTGCTGATGCTGCATGTTTCATTTATGAAATATGTCAGCTGAACGGGAAAATCACTTTCCTGAAAAGGAAACCTTTCGGAGGATGTTTACAACATCCTGTCGGTTTTGTCGTACCAAAACTAGCAAACAAGGTTTGCGGGTTATTCGATCCATGTTTGGATTGAAGCAAGCATTAGGTTCTTGGAATTATCGTTTTGATATAATCATAATAGTTTATGATTTAATTCAAAACGAAAAGATACTTGTGTATATAAGAGGGTTAGTGGGAGCGCACTGACAGTGGTTGTCCTATAAATAATGATAACATATGTCATTTCTTGGAAATGATATTCCCATAAAACAATCGACGAAAGCTTGGCTTTCGAGAAAAACTCTCCGAGAACTCATACATTTTTCAATGTACGCGACCTGGTGTCTCATACGCTTTGAGCATATGAAGTCACAAACAGGCCAATCCAAGTGATAGTCACTGGATTGATGTTAAGAACATCTGTTAGTATCTTAAAGAACTAAGGATGTTGTCTTGAACTATGGAGATGGAGAACTTGAAGTGACTGGGATCACTGTAGCAAGTTTCCTAACCGATAAAATGACTGTAAGTCGCAAACGGTACTATATAGTTTGAATAACGGAACAGTGAGCTGGAAATCTTCCTAGGAAGATACTGTTACCGAATAAACAACAAATGCGGGTTATTGCTGCAGCTCAGGCGGCAATAGAAGCATTTTGGATCGATACAAAATCTAATTAGATTAGATATAATTCTGTTAGCAGATGAGCTAGGCTGCAGCGCAAACTAAAGAATTAATGGTCTCATCAACGATCCAGATATATAATTTGATATTCATCTGATTCTTTCGGATCATACATCGTGGCGATGTGATGATCATATAAATCGCATCAGATGATAATCATGCAAATCCACTGACGAAAGCATTTTCTCAGCAGTTTGAGCCAAATGTACATAGTTCGGGTGTAAGACACTCGAGTGACTGGCTATAAGAAAAATGGGAGATTGTTGGACAATTATGACCCATAGCGTCACTATTTGTGCAGATCACTGTGTTGTAGTACAAATTAACTATGTGACAAATGAGATTGCACTCTTATCATTTGTGATTAGATCACCTAGATATATAAATGATAGAAGGTCCATGTGATTTGTTCCTGGATTGAGAATGATATGAGACAGTATCAATCCACGAAGGATAAATCATTAAATATCCCTAGTCAGAGTATTATGGAGATTGGACATCGATGAATACGTAAAAGACTAGTATTACACTTGTGCGCGTTGTGAGGGCACAGCGGCATAGTTCTCATATATTTGGGTATAGGATACTCATGCAAATGTAATAGGAGGTTGTGTTTTACCGATGGTACGGGAAACAGCTTCGCTCTGGATAAACCCCCTCGGAATTCCATTGGTAGTATGACTATGTGTCTATGGAAATCCGAAATCAGGGTAGGTGTATTTGGTCTTAACCTGAGACTTGCACCGCTAATACTTACGACAATCAATATATTTTGGTTGCGGTCGTCCAGGGCTTTAACAGGTTCTGTTTACGCCAATGCTGGGTATATTGAGAATCGTAGTGTGTTGGGTGTGATGTCAAGACGGAAGTGTCACTCCAGTCATATGGAGATGATGATCGCGTAGGGATACATAACTGGTTCTCTAAAAAGGTTGCAACCGTCGGGATAATATGACTTGGTTATGATTATCCGATAATAAAGAGACTAGTTGCTCGTCATCCGATATATGATTCGTACGGGGCAGACACTGTACCAGCCCTAGGCCTTGCATGTGATCATCCGATACTAGATCGAAATACGCAATACTACATATACTACGTCTGATATAGATCCTTTATTCCTGTAAGGATATTTCTGGAGAATTGGGTAGGCATGGCGCTTTGCTAGAAGCCAACCTTTTCTTGTAAATCGGTAAAATATAGTACTTGGTACTTACGTGTTCGGATAGTCCGACGACCGAATTTACTGCCAACATATCCGGGGATCTCATGGGTCGCTTCCCGAAGATTCACCGATGACGTATGACTCACACTTTAATTAATCTGGGATTAATTAGATGAGAGAGAAATTTAATTTAGGATTAATTGCGGAGATATTTTATCTGGAATAAAATATCATTTAAAGAGAGATAACGATTAATTTGGAATTAATCGATAAAAATAATATATTCGATATATTAATCGAAATAGGATTTCGACGCGGAATTAAAATTAGATTTTAATTCGGGCGAACGACTTAATTTAGAATTAATTCGTTAGCGACGTGAATAGTGACTTCGCTAGGCGTAATCATTTAATTGCGTCGCAACGGAAAATTCGTTAATTTGGAATTAGCGAACCTGAGCCCGGGATTGTTTGCGAGCGCATTCGCATTTCAAATACGAGTGTGGCACGCAAGTCAAATCAAGCGTCAAATCATTAGTCGCATCAAACGTCAAATCACTTGTCACTTTGAGTGATGTGACTTGACAACTTGATTGATAGATGTGACTTGATGTGTGTGGTTGGCATTAAAAGCTTTTATTGTTTGACTTTTTAAAAGCAAAAGGTTTGGTATATGATTTGAAAAATCAATTACCAAAATCAATTAACACATTTCATCTCTCTCTCTCTCCAATTTCTCTCCTCTCTCACGCTTTTGGGGCTGGTTTTTCTTCAGTTTTAAAAACAGCCACTGCCGAGTGACTTGAAGAAAATGGGAAGCAAAAGTGATTGGTTTTGGTGGCAAAAATCAAGAGAGCTAACACTCCGAGAGACATGCGAATGTGAAAGGGAAGTCCACCCATGAGCCTGGAATCATTCGACGAAGCTCGGAGCTTGACGAAGACATCCATGGCCAAAACCAGTGAGCTGTGACAGTGCTCACTGCCGAGCAGTCCAATGGGCATAAGTTCAAGTTTTGTTCGTTGCCGCATCGCTCAACCGATCGATGTGAGTATTCCACAACTCCTCGTATGTATTCACATGTGTTTCATGCTTGTTTCTTTATCCTTGGGACCTTAGTAAACTCCAACACGCTCCACCCTCCCTCTGGGGAATTTTCAATGGAGCAATTCATTTGACAGTTATTCACTTAAACTTTCTAAAATCCTCAATAATAATTTAAGTCTAAAATTTACCTCCCATTGTAAAGTATAGACCCAAAGGGCTTAAACCGTATTGGCAGGACTAGGCTTTACCAGACTGACCAATACCAATTTGTACCTAAATTGTACTAATGACAATGGTTTGACTTTTCTGAGTCATAAGACGCAGCGACCCTTAGGCGTGGTCTTATAACTTAGTGGCAAAGATTGGGTGTCCACAAGGACTAGCATAAGCTATGGCATGTTTGATTGCCCAACCCAATGATCAAGGAATTATGATTTATATCATAAATTGGTTGGGAACCTACCTAATTATCATATTTTATAACAACCGGCCCTAGTCGGAGTTATGAAATGATGATAATGGGATCCTTACCAATAAGAAATCCATCATATTGTGGTTGATGTGATTTGCTTAAAATTTTAAAATAAATTTAGTGGGAGCAACTTCATAATATTAAAAGCCCATGTTATTATGAAACATTAATGAAAACATATTCCTAATTTTAACATTCTCTCTTAACATGTGGGTTAAAATATTTCACAAACATTCAAATGGCAAACAGAGTATCACTTCGTTCCATCTTTGATGAGCATAAGCTCAAATGGGACAACTACAATGACTTGTTTAGAAACCTTAAAATTGTCTTACGACAAGAAAGGATTTTCTATGTTCTTGAAAGACCATTTCCCCTGAACTCGTAGAAGATGCTGACAAAAATACATTTGATGCTTGGAAGAAACATGTCGATGATGATGAGCAAGCAGTTTGCATAATTCTTGGCTCTATATCGTACGAACTACAGAAAGCTCATGAAGATATAGATGCTGAAACCATCATCTTTCACTTGAAGGAGTTGTATGCAACTTCCGTTCATACCGTGAGATTTCAAATGTCATGTGCCTTATTCCAAACAATGTATAAGGAAGGATCTATTAGTGGACATGTGCTTAAGATGATTGGCCACATTGAAAAATTGGCCAACCTCGGGTTCATCATGGATCATGAGATAGGTCACGATCTAATTCTTCAGTCCTTACCAAAAGACTTCTCTAACTTTATTATGCAGTTTCATCTGTCTAATAAAGAAGTTATTTTAGCAGAATTACACAATCTGATAAAGCAAACTGAGAATGACTTGAAACCGGAGCTTAAAACCTCCGTCATGCTTACGGGTACAAACCTGAAGCCACGAGGCCCAAAAAAAAATAAGGCCAAGGCCAAGGCTCCAGATCACCTAAAGCCCAATGGTAAGGTGGAGAAGAAAAAGGGAAAGAGGAAATGTTTCTTTTGTGGAAAGAAGGGTCATTGGAAGAAAGGCTGCAGATCCTTGAAAGCCAAGGAAGCTAGGGAAGCCCAATAGGCCAAGAAGCCCAATGCTTCAGGTATGTTGTATATGATTGAACTATATTCTCAAAACTATGAACCTTCTACTTGGGTGCTTGACACCGATTGTGGGACTCACTTGTGTAACAATGTGCAGGGCCTGAGAAACAGTAGGAGACTCCGTCATGGGGAGGTTGACTTACGCATGGGTAATGGAGCAAAATTGGCTGCATTGTGCGTGGGGACTTATTCATTAGTTTTGCCGAATGGTTTAGTTTTAGACTTAGAAGATTGTATTTATATACCTTCTCTAGTAAAGAACATCATTTCCATTTCTTCTTTATGTAATAAAGGCTTTTCATGCCTAATAAGTTGTAATGAATGTTCTATTTATTTCAATGAAATAAAATATAGAGATGGTATTTTGAATAATGGTATCATGTCTTACAAACTAACAAAGAATGTTCAACCTCTAATATATACAACGTTAACTCGAATAATCTCAATGAATCACTTCTATGGCACAATCGCTTAGGTCATATCAATGAAACAAGATTAACTAAGCTACATAAGGTGGGTATTTCAAACCCTTCAAATATGAACCTTATGGAACTTGAGAGTCTTGTTTACTTGGTAAAATGACCAAATTACCCTTCAAAGGTAAAGGACAGCGTGCGGTGGAGATATTATAACTCATACACTCTGATGTATGCGGACTAATATCAGTCACCGCTAGAGGTGAATTCTTCTATTTCATTACCTTTATCGATGATCACTCGCGATATGGGTATGTGTACCTTATGCGGTAAAAATCTGAAGCCTTTGAGAAATTCAAAGACTTCAAAGCTGAAGTAGAAAACCAGCTTAATAAAAGTATTAAGTCACTGAGGTCTGACCGAGGTGGTGAATACTTAAGCGATGAATTTCAAGATTACTTGATAAAAAATGGCATTGTTTCCCAATGGACTCCTTCGGGAACTCCACAGCATATTGGGGTCTCCGAAATGAGAAATCGTACATTATTAGATATGGTCCGATCAATGATGCCAGACACGGATCGACCTCTTTCATTTTGGGGTCTTGCTTTAGAAACTGCAACACTACTACTAAACCAAGTTCCTTCCAAGACTGTTAGTCAAACACCATATGAGTTATGGTCTGGGAAACGTCATAGTCTTAGTTATCTAAGAGTTTGGGGATGTGACGCATATGTTAAGCTCACACAAACTAACAAATTGGATGATAGGGCAGTTAAATGTAAGTTTGTAGGATATACCTTGAACTCAAGAGCATATGTGTTCTACGTCCCAAATGAACAAAGAACATTTGTCTCACGAAATGCTAAATTTCTAGAGAATGAATTCATTCTCAAGAAATATAGTGGGAGTAGATTTGACCTCGATGAGGTACGAGAAGAACAAAATAACATAAAACTAAACCCCAGGCCCCTCAAAAGGGCAGCGACGGAATAACCTCAAGGTTATGAACTTAAAAGGTCTGGTAGGGAAAGATATGAGCCTAAAAGATATGGTTTCCATATTGATGAGGAACATGATCACGTCATTGATAATGACGATCCCATAAGTTATGGTGAAGCAATGTGTGACATTGATTCAGTCAAGTGGCTTGAGGCCATGAAATCTGAAATAGACTCTATGTATCATAATCAAGTCTGTGACTTGGTGGATGCACCTGAAGGGATAAAACCCATAGGCTGCAAGTGGATTTACAAGCGTAAAACTGATGCAGAAGGCAACATCCAAACCTATAAGGCTAGGTTGGTGGCGAAAGTGTTGGACAATTATGACCCATAGCATCACTATTTGTACAGATCATGGTGTTGTTGTACAAATTAACTATGTGACAAAGGAAATTGCCATTTTATCATTTGTAATTAGATTACCAAGATATATAAATGATAGAAGGTCCATATGATTAGTTCCGGATTGAGATGATATGAGACAGTATCAATCCATGAAGGTTTAATCATTAAATATCCCTAGTCGTAGTATTATCGAGATTGGACATCGATAATGCGGAATAGACTAGTATTACACTTGTGTGCGTTGTGGGAGCATAACGACATAGTTCTCATATATTTGGGTATATGATACTTATGCAAGTGTAATAGGAGGTTGTGTTTACCGATGGTACGGAAACAGCTTCGCTCTGGATAGACCCCTCGAAATTCCATTGGTAGTATGACTATGTGTCTATGGAAGTCTGAATCAGGGTAGGTGTATTTGGTCTTAACCTGAGACTTGCACCGCCAATACTTGCGACAATCAATATACTTTGGTTTTGGTCGTCCAGGGCTTTAACAGGTTCTATGTATGCCTCTTCTGGGTATATTGAGAATCGTAGTGTATTGGGTGTGATGTCAAGACGGAAGTATCACTCCAGTCATAGTGGAGATGATGATCACGTAGGATACGGAACTGGCTCTCTTATGTAATGCAGTCATCGGGATAATATGACTAGGTCATGATTATCCGATTATAGAGACTAGTTACCAGAGATCCGATATGTGCTTCGTATGGGCAGACATAATTCCAGCCCCAGGCCTAGCACGTGACATCTGATGCTGGATCGCAATACGCAATACTACGTATACTACGTCTGATATAGATCACATATTCCAGTAAGAATATTTCTGGAGAATTGGGTAGGCACGGTGCTTTTCTAGAAGCCAACCATGTCTTGTAAATTTGTAAAAATGTAGTACTTGGTACGTACATGTTCGGATAGTCCGACGACCGGATTTAACTGGGTCTTCCCGAAGATTCACCGATGACGTATGACTCACACTTTATTAATCTGGGATTAATTATAAGAGAGAAAAATTAATTTGGGATTAATTACGGAGATATTTTATCTGGGATAAATATTATTAAAAGAGAGAGAACGATTAATTTGGAATTAATCGATAAAATAATATATTCTATAGTATAACGAAATTAGATTTCGACGCGAAATAAATTAGATTTTAATTCGGGCGAACGAGTTAATTTAGAATTAATTCGCTAGCGACGTGAATAGTAATTTTGCTAGGCAAAATTATTTAATTGAATTTGATTTAATTACGTCGCAACGGAAAATTCGTTAATTCGGAATTAGCAAACCCGAGCCCGGGAGTGTTTGCGGGCCCACTCGTATTTCGAATTCAAGTGCGGCCCACAAGTCACATCAAGCGTCAAATCACTAGTCAATCAAGTGATGGAAGTCACATCACTTTGAGTGAAGTGATGCTTGTCATCATTGATTGATGTGAATAGTGACATAAGTGGTTGATGGCATTTATTGCCATTTTGGCTCCAAAATTTTGTTGACTTTTTGAAAGGCTTTTACAAATTTTGGTATATGTTTTATTTGTTTTTTAGAAATCAAGTAAGGGTATTAGATACACAAAAACCAAAAACACCACTCATCTCTTTCTCCCTCTCCCTTAGCCGAATGGCCATCTCTCTTTCCTTTCCATTTGGCTTGCCCGAATGGATCAAGAACAAGAAGGAAAATTTGTGGCAATTTTTCCAATGTGCCAGCACACTAAAGAGGACATACAAAGGTGATAGGAGAACTCACCCGTGGGCATGGAATGCAGACCAAGCTTGGAGCTTGATGGACTGAATATGGAGGACAAAAATGGAGCCCAAAACTGTGAGCCACCTTGGAGGAAAGCTTGAAGATTTTGTTGTTCCTCGCTTCGCCAAAGCCGTTCATTGTAAGTATGATTCTGCCATACTTCTTGTTGTATTCACACATGTTTGATGCTTGAAATCGATCTTGGGACTAATTAGAAACCCAACAATGGTATCTTGAGCATGAAATTTGATTAGGGTAAAATTTGGGTAAATTGAATTTGAGCATGTTTGAGTGAAATTACTTGTTTGAGCATGCTTGTTAATGAATGACTTGGAGTTATTTGTGATCAATTTTGTGAAATATTGATTGGATCATATTTTCCCCAAAGATAAGGCTTGGCCGAATCATGATGCCCTAATATGTCATGGTGATTTTTGTGTTTTTGATCATTGGATGAGTTGAAACCACTTGGGTAATGTTGATTGTGGATTTAATTGGATTGAAACCGAATCGGACAAAGAAATCCCTACCATTGACGTGACTATAAGCATTTAAAATGATGTGATTTTTGATTTAAATGTGTTGGACATGTTTTGATGATGATAAGCATAATTAATTGAGTAAATTAGTGTTTTGGAAATATTAATTTGAGTAATTAATTATGGCATACACTTTAGGTTAATTAAATTATGAAATTTGGAATTTTGGTAATTTAATTAATTGGGCCAAATTTGGAATTGGGCTTTTAAAGTTGTAATTGGGCTTAATGGGCTTGGTTGGGCCAAGTTTGGTTTAGGCTAATTGGTTGGATCCAATTGGGCCCAAAACCATATCCATAAAGTCCAAATATGACTTAATGGACCTTTAATTTGCCTAAATTGGTTTCTTGGCAAATAAGGGTGATTCCTTAAATGGGTTTTGGTTTTTGGGTTTGACCCATATTGACCAAAAGTCCATGCCTTAAGAAATTAATTGAAAGCCCATTGGACTTTAAATTAAATTGACATTGGATGTTAATTGGGCTTTGAGCCCCGTAACGATTAGATTTGGAATCTAAGTCGTAAAGGTACATTAAAAAATGTAAATATTTAATTTGGAATTAAATGAAAGAATTAGTGTTAAATACAAATTAAATTGGATTTAATATTATAGTTTAATATAATTCAAGAATTCGTACTTTGAGTACTTATTCGCAAAACGAGTTTGACTCGCGCAAAATCAAATCGTTGTTTGAACATTGGATGGTCATTAATTTTCAGATTAATTAATTGGATTAGATTGATTGGTAACATGTTTGTGTGAATACATGGATGCGATGTATGAATAATGTATATCGGATGGATATTAGATGGGTGAGGGCAATTTTGGAAATTATTGTAATAAATTTAGAATTTATTAAATTGGACCTGCGTGTCCAGCCTATTACCTCTTGACTCTGTGTATTTCTCTTCTAACTTATTCCCCTCAATGTAAATGAGGTTTCTTTAGAAGTGTTATGTAATCGGGTAGAAGTAATACTTGTGCTAGCGGGAGAGAGGAAATGGAGAGATTTGTTCTACGAACAATATGTTTAAGTATCCATCCGCATATCATTATTTTTTTATTTATACGCGCCTTATTATGTGTTTAGAATGCATGTTTAAGGGTGTATGATGATGAGACCTTAACAAAGATAATTAATTGGTTGCCAATTACGCGAAAAACCCTCAACACATATTAAGCGTTTTTCCTTCCATTGAGTGATTCTTACTCAAGATCCAAGACTGGCACTAGATTAGTGGCCAAAGTCAAGACCTTTGTCCGTCGCGGATGTGTTTGAATCATGAAGGCTTTGTTCCATATCGGTGTCTTGTCCAAGTTGTGATTTGTTGGCCAAAGTCAAGATCACTTCTTGTCCATCGACATTGATTACGAAGCTTTCCATGGTCAATGGGTTCCGCTTAACTGGGATCACTAAGTTTGTTGTGCCAAAGCCAAGGCTTAGTTGATTCAGAGGAAAAAGGTTAGGGAATATATTGGATATATTGGCATTATAAGATATATGTTTCGGACTTGGATGTCCACCTACTGGATCTAGGAATTGGATGGGATCCAATTGATCTTAGAGATCTATCTAGTTAATTATCATACAATTTGTGGCCAAAGTCAAGATTGTGTGTTATTTAACGGGATCCTAACCCACTACGAAACAAGGTTTCCCGAGTACTCCACAGAGGGTTAGAGGCTCGCCGAAAAATTGTGGGAGGCAAGTATTAAATTTGCAATATTCGTTTAGTTACTTGCCATTCACGCTCATTTCAAATTTTTCGTCATATAAATTAATATATTAGTTGGACTAATATTTAATCGTTGTTTTAATTTAAAACAGTTGGACTGTACTCAAACTATTTCAATTAATAGTTGATTTTATAATTGGATTATAGTAATCAATATAATTGAATTTTAAACCTATTAAATTATAGTTGATTATATAGTTGGATTATAGTAATCATTATAATAAATAGTACCTAAAATCGTTGATTGAATAGTTGGACTATTAGAATCAAGATAATTGAAAGATTAGTGTTTAAAACATAATCCTGGGTGAAAATGTATTTAAACGACTTTTAATTTTCAAATTGGGAATAAAATTTCAGGATAGTCCTGGAAACCGAGAAGTTACTTTATTTGATATAGTGACGTCTCGAGCCTAAGCCCGGAGTTGAGCAAATAGTAGAACATGATATTTGGAATATTCATGTGATGATAACTTTAGTGCTTAAATGTTATGCTTACCGCAAAGACACATTAATTTCTTAGTCAGAACTAAGGATTAGATCCTTATAGTATGATATTGAAATTGAATGATCTTCATAGATCTATTCATAGATCTTAGAATAACCAATTGCAATAGAAAACTCTTGGAGAGTTAATGGCTATACTCAAGGAGACAAAGCCAGAGTTTGCAATAGGGCAAGAAGTGCAAAGCGCATCTTATTTCAACATCCCAGAAGGCCAAGGCTTGGCCAAAGGCTTCTGAGGTGTGGAAAAGGGGCAAAGGCAAAATCATCATAATCTTCTGGGAAGACAAAGGACATATCCCGAAATGTCTGCCTACACTGTTGCAAACGGGGTCACTGGAAGCGTGACTGCCGTATGGACAAGGCAGACATGAAGGAATTGAAGACGAGCAAGGCTTCGGCTTCAAATATGTTTGTCATCAACATGTTCAATACTAGTATTAAAATTGGATTTTTAGATACTAAGTGTGGTACATAAATATGTACTGATGTGCAGAATCTGCTGACAAGCAGGATACTGACTTCAGTTGAGATTGATCTGCGAATCGAAAACGGGACGAGAGTCGCTGTTTTAACCTTAGAAACCTAAGTTTAGGAACTACCATTCGGGTGAGTACTTGAATTAGGAAACTGTTAAAATGTAACTAGTTTGACTAGAAACATTATCTCTATATCAGGGTTTAACCCGTTGCGGGTATACCTTTATATTCTAGAACACTGTGTTTCATTTTATAAAGATGATATTGAGATAAGCACATTAGATGTGAATAACAGTATTTATATTTTGAATATAAATGAATCTCAAACGTATAACATGACAAACAAATAGCTCAAACTGATTTAATAAGATAAGACTTATTTGTGGCATTATTGTCTAGGACACAATTAACAAGACTCGTATATCCACACTTTCGAAGAGTGGATACTAGGACGAATTTGATTCTATTCAAATAATGTCTACGAATCTAGTTTATTGGGCAAAGTGCCTAAAACACCTTTTACTTGGTAAAAGTGCAAGTGCCACCGATTTGTTAGCCCTCGTTCATAGTGACGTAAGTGGGCCAATGTCTAGCTAGGCTAGAGCTGGATATGAATACTTCGAAACCTTTACGGATGTGGCATCGCGTTATGGTTATGTGTTTCTTTTGAAACACGGATCGGAAACTTTTGATAATTCAAATAGTTTCGACACGAAGTAGACAAATAGATCGGCTAAATTATTAAACACCATGATTGGACCATGATGAAAAATACTTAAGCAATAAGTTTCTCAAATACTAGAAAGAGTATAGTATTCTTTCAATGAGGACTCCTCCCGGAACACGTCAGTTTGACGGTGTGTCTGAACGGAGAAACCGAATTTTGTTGGACATGATAAGGTTAATCATGAGTCGCTCTGAGCTACCATTTCGTTCAAGGGATAAGCTTTAATCAGTGCAAAACGTATTTTGAATAAGGTTCCATAAAAATCTATTTGACAGACTTCATATTAGATATGAAAAGGAAAGAAACTGGGTTTTCTCATTCCT
The DNA here is from genome assembly GCA_019454045.1 of Zanthoxylum bungeanum. Lineage (NCBI taxonomy): Eukaryota > Viridiplantae > Streptophyta > Magnoliopsida > Sapindales > Rutaceae > Zanthoxylum > Zanthoxylum bungeanum. Next base: position 178,050 of record SKCR01021011.1, read on the forward strand.
GTAGATTTGGGAATGCTAGGCATATGTTTGGATGATACCAAACTAGAACCCAAATCGGATAAGTGCCTAAGTTGTGGGTTATCCTAGGGAAACCTAAGTATAGTACTTATACAACTCACTAGAGAACAATGTAATTGTTGCTCGCCATGCGGTTTTCCTAAGAGGAATACCTATATGCAGTGGTAAGTGGGAGGAGAGTAAAACTCGATGAAAAATCGGAGTAATACTGTTCCAGACACTGATTCCTTAATGGAACACAAATAGTTCATCAGGGATGAAACTATACCATAATCTTCGAATACACAAGAACCACGTAAGTCGGAGAGAGTCAGAAAACAACCTGGGGTATGGGTTTATGATCTCACCTCATAAAGATGTCAATCTTATTGAGGAATACAAACTGACTACGTATGAGGAAGTGATACAAGGTATCGACTCCCTATTATGGCAAAGTGCCATGATGTCCAAAATGGATTCCATGTATACCAACCAAGTTTGGATACTAGTTGTTTTACCAGAAGGCATTGTGCCTATTGGTACTATATAAGTCTTCAAAGGAAGACATACATGGAAGGCAACATACCAACGTACTAAGCTGGGCTTGTAGCGAAAAGGTATCGTTATCAACATCGTGCCGATTACGATGAAACCTTTTACTCGTTGCCATGGTTAAATCCATTTGGATAATGCTTGCTGATGCTGCATGTTTCATTTATGAAATACGGCAGCTGAATGCCAAAATCGATTTCCTTAAATGGAAACCTTTTGGAGGATGTTTACAACATCCTGACGGTTTTGTCGTACCAAAATAAGCAAACAAGGTTTGCAGGTAATTCGATCCATTTTTGGATTGAAGCAAGCATTGCGTTCTTGGAACTATATCGTTTTGATGTAATCATAATGGTGTATGATTTAATTCAAAAACAAATATGATTCTTGTGTATATAAGAAGATTAGTGGGAGCGCACTGACAAAGAATGTCCTAAGTAATGATGACATGTCATTTCTTGTAAATGATATTCCCATAATAAAATCGGTGAAAGCTTGGCTTTCATGAAAAATTCTTCGTAGAAATCTTGGGAGAAACAACCTTTATTCTAGAAATAAGGATCTACTGGGATAGATATAAAAGTTGTTAGCAATCTCCGAGAACTCGTACATTGAAATAAATGTACGCGACCTGGTGTCTCATATGCTTTGAGCATATAGAGTCACAATCAGGCCAATCCAAGTGATAGTCATTGGATTGATGTTAATAACATCATTTAGTATCTTAGATGATCTAAGGATGTTGTCTTATATTATGGAGAAGGAGAACTTGAAGTTACTGGGTTCACTGTTGCAAGTTTCCTAACCGATAATAACGACAATAAGTCGTAACAAAGGTACAATACAGTTTGAATAACGGAACAGTGAGCTGGAAATCTTCCAAGCAAGATACTTTTACCGAATAAACAACAAAAGCGGGTTATTACTGCAGCTGAGGCAGCAATAGAAGCCTTTTGGATCGATAATAATCCTAATTAGATTAGGAGTAGTTCTGTTAGCAGCTGAGCTAGGCTACAGCACAGGCTAAAGAATTAATGGTCTCATCAACGATCCAGATATATACTTCAATATTCATCTGATTCGTTCGGATCATACATCATGGCGATGTGATGATCGAATAAATCGCATCAGATGATAACACTGCAAATCCGCTGACGAAAGCCTTTTCTCAGCAGAAGTTTGAGTGAACCGTATATAGTTCGGGTGTACAACACTTGAGTGATTGGCTATAGGCCAAGTGGGAGATTGTTGGACAATTATGACCCATAGCATCACTATTTGTACAGATCATGGTGTTGTTGTACAAATTAACTATGTGACAAAGGAAATTGCCATTTTATCATTTGTAATTAGATTACCAAGATATATAAATGATAGAAGGTCCATATGATTAGTTCCGGATTGAGATGATATGAGACAGTATCAATCCACGAAGGTTTAATCATTAATATCCCATAGTCGTAGTATTATCGAGATTGGACATCGATAATGCGGAATATAGTATTACACTTGTGCGCGTTGTGGGAGCATAACGGCATAGTTCTCATATATTTGGGTCTAGGATACTCATGCAAGTGTAATAGGAGGTTGTGTTTACCGATGGTACGGAAACAGCTTCGCTCTGGATAGACCCCTCGGAATTCCATTGGTAGTATGACTATGTGTCTATGGAAGTCCGAATCAGGGTAGGTGTATTTGGTCCTAACCTGAGACTTGCACCGCTAATACTTGCGACAATCAATATACTTTGGTTTTGGTCATCCAGGGCTTTAAAAGGTTCTTTGTACGCCTCTTCTGGGTATATTGAGAATCGTATTGTATTGGGTGTGATGTCAAGACGGAAGTATCACTCCAGTCATAGTAGAGATGATGATCACGTAGGATACGTAACTGGCTCTCTTATGTACTGCAGTCATCGGGATAATATGAATAGGTCATGATTATCCGATTATAGAGACTAGTTACCAGAGATCCGATATGTGCTTCGTATGGGGCAGACACAATAAAAATGTAGTACTAGGTACATACGTGTTCGGATAGTCCGACGACCGGATTTACTGCCAACATATCCAGGGATCTCATGGGTCGCTTCCCGAAGATTCACCGATGACGTATGACTCGTACTTTATTAATCTGGGATTAATTATAAGAGAGAAAATTAATCTGGGATTAATTACGGAGATATTTTATCTGGGATAAAATATTATTAAAAGAGAGAGAACGATTAATTTGGAATTATTCGATAAAATAATATATTCGATATATTATACGAAATTGGATTTCGACGCGGAATTAAAATTAGATTTTAATTCGGGCGAACGAGTTAATTTAGAATTAATTCGCTAGCGACGTGAATAGTAATTTTGCTAGGCAAAATTATTTAATTGAATTTGATTTAATTACGTCGCAACGGAAAATTCGTTAATTCGGAATTAGCAAACCCGAGCCCGGGAGTGTTTGCGTGCCCACTCGTATTTCGAATTCAAGTGCGGCCCACAAGTCACATCAAGCGTCAAATCACTAGTCAATCAAGTGATGGAAGTCACATCACTTTGAGTGAAGTGATGCTTGTCATCATTGATTGATGTGAATAGTGACATGAGTGGTTGATGGCATTTATTGCCATTTTGGCTCCAAAATTTTGTTGACTTTTTGAAAGGCTTTTACAAAATTTTGGTATATGTTTTATTTGTTTTTAGAAATCAAGTAAGGGTATTAGATACACAAAAACCAAAAACACCACTCATCTCTCTCTCCCTCTCCCTTGGCCGAATGGCCATCTCTCTTTCCTTTCCATTTGGCTTGGCCGAATGGATCAAGAACAAGAAGGAAATTTTGTGGCAAGTTTTCCAATGTGCTAGCACACTAAAGAGGACATACAAAGGTGATAGGGAAACTCACATGTGGGTATGGAATGCACACCAAGCTTGGAGCTTGAAGGACCGAATATGGAGGACAAAAATGGAGCCCAAAACCGTGAGCCACCTTGGAGGAAAGCTTGAAGATTTTGTTGTTCCTCGCATCGCAAAAGTCGTTCATTGTAAGTATGATTCTGCCATACTTCTTATTGTATTCACACATGTTTGATGCTTGAAATCGATCTTGGGACTAATTAGAAACCCAACAGAAAGGTTATAGACAAATTCAAGGAATTGACTATGACGAAACCTTCTCGCCTGTTGCAATGATAAGGTTCATTCGAATTTTACTGGCACTAGCTGCACACTTTGATTATGAAATTTGGCAGATGGATGTTAAAACAGCTTTCCTTAATGGGAACCTCGTAGAGGAAGTCTATATGACACAACCTGAGGTTTTTCATCTAAGGATGATCATAATAAAGTATGCAAGCTTAAACGATCCATTTATGGACTTAAGCAAGCCTCCAGAAGTTGGAATATACGATTTGATGAGACAATCAACGAATTTCACTTCATCAAAAATGTAGACGAGACTTGTGTTTACAGGAAAAGTAGTGGGAGTGTTGTTGTATTTCTTGTATTATATGTCGATGACATATTAATCATCGGGAATGATATTCCCATGATGCAAGCCACCAAGCAATGGTTATCTCTGAATTTCTCCATGAAAGATTTGGGAGAAGCAGCCTACATCCTCGGCATTAAGATCTACCGTAATAGATCCAAGAGGTTGTTAGGACTTTCTCAATCTACATACATAGATAAAGTTTTGAAAAGATTCAAAATGGAAGATTCCAAAAGAGGTAATTTACCTACTTGTCATGTAATCAAATTATCTATGGAGCAATGTCCATATACTCCTTCAGATAGAGAGCGTATGAGTAGGATCCCTTACGCTTCAGCAATAAGATCGATCATGTACGCCATGCTATGTACAAGACCTGATGTCTCTTATGCTCTTAGCATAACGAGCAGGTATCAGGCAAATCCTGGTGAGCAACACTGGGCAGCTGTCAAAATAATCCTCAAGTATCTGAGAAGAACTAAGGATGTGTTCTTGACATACAGAGATTGTTCTGAGATGAAAGTCATTGGTTACTGTGATGCGAGCTTTCAGACCGATAAGGATTAAAACAAATCGCAAACAGGATATCTGTTTACTATGAATGGGAGAGCTGTCAGTTGGAAAAGCTCAAAGAAGTCAACTACAACAGACTCCACCACTGAAGCCGACTATATTGCAGCATCTGAGGCAGCTAAAGAAGCAGTCTGGATAAAGAAGTTCATCACGGAGCTGGAAGTGCTTCCCGCGATAAAGAATGTCGTCACGATGTACTGTGACAACACGGGCGCCATTGCTCAATCAAAGGAACCAATGTCCCACCAGAAATCCAAGCATGTATTCAGGCGATTTCATCTCATCAGAGAGATTGTTGAGAGAAAAGAAGTTATTATAGAGAAAATACCCACGTAAGATAATCTTGCAGATTCTCTGACTAAAGGGCTGACTCAATAAAAGCATGATAGGCACACCCGAGAGTATGGTGTCCAGATTCATACTAGTTGGCTATAGTGCAAATGGGAGATTGTAAGGGATATGCCCTATACCCAACTTATGGATGTGCTATATGTACATGTATTTGTAATATTTTTCATTAATTAATAAAATGGCAATCTTTATTATACGTGTCTTACATAAATTATATGAATCCGCCCTTAAGTGGGGTAGCCGATCTCATAGGCTACTAGCGGAGATCCGTCCGCTTGGTGTATCACATGGATGCATGAGTTGCTCGTGTCCATCGAACTGATCGCCGAAAGTTTTCATATGGAGTGTTTATCTCATGTGTCTGGGAGAACTTTCATGTATTGATTGTATGACTAGTCCTTAGACTTGAGGTCCTTATAATATTATGTGTGGATCAAATAACTTAGACATTCTCATTCCCCAGTTCAAAAGATCCGGTTATAATGGTATGATTGGGTCATTTGTTAAAACACATGGAGTTTGTAAAGATACAACAGAGAATCGCCACTCTCTCGGATAATATTTTCTTATAAGAGTAGTATTTCAGTTCGCGGGTTGATATGTGTGATCAGTGCTTGAGACTGTGGCCGCAGTGGAAGAATCATGTGAGATTCTTGGGTTAGCACGATTCATGACACTATCAGTATCATACATTTGACCATATGGGTAGACACTTTCCGTACCCTAGGTCAGAAGGTGGGGATACTATGAGGCGAGGGACCGTATCATATGTAAATCGCATACAAAATGGGTATATATCTTTCATTCTCATTTGGGGGCCTTGGCATGTTGCTAGATGTCAACCTTGGTCATTGAAATCGAACGACCATCTGATCGGAGGATAATTTATGTTCGATTAAATTATCACGATTCATTTCATGTCCAACTTGAGGGGAACCCAAAAGGTCACACACAACAAAGTCGAAATCAATGGTTAACAGTGCACAGTATAAATTTAACAGCATATATGATTGTTGTAAGAATTGTTCATAAATGGTTCAATGTGTTTAATTATTGAACAGATCATTTATGAGGTTCCATAGTGGCTTAGGGATTGGTGAATGGCGATAGGGGCACTTTGGGAATTGGAATAAATAAATAAATAAATAAAAAGGGCGCAGATGGCTCTCATTTTTTTTTTTTTATTTGTTATTTGTTTTGAATTCCAATTCGGCCCAAACTCTTATTAGGATTTTATAATCTCATTAAAACACTAAATTAAGATCCAATGGCTAAGATTAAATTAGCATTTATCCCACATCGGATTCTTAATTAATTTTGTTCTCTTTGGAGCACCTATATAAACCCAAAGAATTCTTTACAAATTTTTACACCAAAACCTTTCATATCTTGGGTTTATATAAGTGAGCAACTCTAAAGTTTAAGAGTAAGACACTGATTTTGAGGATCCTTAAGTCTAATTGACTAGAGGAATCTCAAGTTAAAAGTTTTGAGGTATTTGCCTAGGCTAGCACCAAGGGCAAAATACCTGTGCACTCAAGGCATAGTCTTGCCGTTGAGTTTTGGCTTTGGTGTGTGCACCTTTGGAGGCCACACACTTGAGTGGCCTTTTGGAATGTGGAAGAGCTTGCTGAGTTTGAGAAAAGTTTGTAGATTTGAGGGAGGACTGGAGGAGTCTTCGGTTCAAGTAAGTCTTTTTCTTTCTTTATTTTAATTAGAGTTCTTATGATAGTTAGCATGTTTAGGTTTATGTTCTTTGCATGTTTTATGAGTTTTTATGCTTAGAATATATAGTAACATGCCTAGGCTTGTAGAATAATCAAAACAAATGGGTCTTGGGCAAAGGGATAACGGCATCATAATTTTTTAATTTTCCGCTGCGCACTCGTGGTCGCTTCCTAACACTAGACTCTTTTCTTGTATCAAATACAAGCGTTCAGAAGGGAGCATCTATATATTCTAGTAGTTCATCTCTTCTCTAAAGTGTGTTTCGTAAGGGGGTAGGCTGCGTTATATCGTATAGCGAAGAAATCACCAGTCCCAATAATTCTCCTTGCTTTTCAACTTCCCAATCATGAATAAGCAGAATTCCTTTGCTTTCGGGTTCCCTAAGGCGAAGAACTCTAAGAGAGGTTATTTTATTTCCTTCTTTTTTCAGTGCAACACAGGAAAGCGCCCTCTTTTTGTCATCCCACTTTTCTAGTTAATTTTAGACAAATACTTCAGTGAAGGAACGGAGCTTTAGCTTTGTTGAAGCTATTACTCAGACTCTTTTTCGTACTATTGGCAACGGGCATTGATTGAATCTAGGCACCACGCAGTTTCCATTTCTTGCTCTTGGTTGCCTCCACCGCACCCCATCCTTTTCCAATTATGAAGCCTGGCTAAACAATCCTACTCACATTGGCCCCAGTGCCCAGGTGGTTTGGCCAATAGTGGGCCAAGAAATATTGAACGGTGATGTGGGCGGGGGTTTCCGAGGAATACAAATAACCTCCGGGTTTTTTCAGATTTGGCGAGCATCTGGAATAACTAGTGAATTATAAGGGAACTATTTTCTCTAGGGATTCATATTCTATTCCTATTGACTCTTCGCCATCTAAAACAAAAAAAAGTTGTGGTAACTTACTTACAGATTTTATCTTAAATAAAGGACAGACAATCCATCAACATCCTTTAAGCTAAGAGTCAGGAATGGGAGGACCCCAGTCTCCCTTCTAACTATGAGAGAAAGCTCTGCCAGCTTCCCATTTTCTTTATAGAAATGGATGGAAACGCCCGCCCTGATCAATACGAAATTGAACGATTTCTCATTAGCTCATTGGATTCGTCTTATATAAGCATTTCAGATTGGAAACTAATCGTCATACTGGTTAGCCCCGAACGGAAAGGGATTTTTGTCTTGTAAATGCATTTTTTTACTTTCTATTTAAAATTTAAAGAGATAGGGCTTCAAGTAGTGAGTAGACAATTGAGAACAACAAATAGATCACTTCATGTGTCTATCCCACGGTAAAAATTCCATTCCACTCATGGAGTTCTACGCGTTAAAAATTACCGAGGACATAAAGTAGAAGGATATGATCGAAGCGACAGTTAACTAATCACAAGATGAGGCAACTCGTATTATGTTAGAGGGGCTCCTATTGAATGTCCTTCATCTTCTTGAACTTCAGGTTCCTCTGTTGGTTCGTTGTTTTCAGGTTGGACTTCATCAAGTTCAACTTGTCTATGATTACCACCTTATGACAAAAATTCTACTTCTAGAAATGTTGCGAAGCGAGCTACGAACACATTTTGATGCTCGGTATCATGGAACAGATATCCCTTGGTATTCGAATGATATCTGAAAAACCTAAACTTTTACCCTCGAGGCGAAAGCTTATCTTGCCGAGTCACCTTGACATAGGCAGGAGAACCCCAAACCTTAATGTAACTAAGATTTGGTCTCATACCGAACCATATCTCATATGCAGTCGTAGGAACATCTTTTGAAGGAATCTTATTCAAAAGATGTGCAGCTGTTAAAAGAGAGTAGCCCCATAAGAAATAGGGAAAATTTTTGAAACTCAACATCGATCGGACCATATCCAATAAAGTCTGATTTCTCCTCTCAGACACTCCATTGTGCTGTGGAGTACCTGGAGGAGTATATTGAGCGAGAATCCCATTCTCTTTCATATAATCAAAGAACGCACCACTCATATATTCACCGCCTCGATCGGATCGAAGGCATTTAATATATTGGCCAGTTTGTTTTTCTACTTCATTTCGGAACTCCTTGAAATTTTCAAAGGTTTCTGATTTATGTCGCATCAAATAGACATAACTGTACCATGAAAAATCATCGGTAAACGTAACGAAGTACGAATAACCACTGTGAGCAGTCTGACTTAGTGGACCACATACATCAGAATGTACGAGTTCCAGTAAGTTAGTGGCTCGGTGTCCAACACCAGAAAATAGGGCTTTGGTCATCTTACCCTGAATACACGATTCACAAGTTGGATAGGGTTCAATGGTGAGATCTAGTATCAAACCATTCCTAACCAATTGGGTAAGGCGTTTAACGCCTATATGACCCAGCCGCATACGCCAAAGTTCAATATTATTAACAACAGGTAAACTACGTTTATTAACTCCAGTATTTAAAATATCTTTAGAAGTTTGCAATGTATAATGACCATGCTGGTTTGGACAACAAAGGATCTGAATATTACGTTTATCATATAAATACAAAGAATAGTTCTTAATATTAATATGATAACCTTTTGTATCTAATACAAAAAGATATATAATATTAGCTACATATCCTGGTACAAAATGACAGTCATATAACAAAAGTGTCACATTCGGCAATGAGATCTCACATACCCCTACTGCAACTGCATCCAGAGAGTCTCCACTCCTGAATCGCAACTGCATCTCTCCAGGCTTCAGTTTTCTACTTTCCTTCAGCACCTGCAATGAATTGCAAATGTGAATGGGACAAGCAGAATCTAAAATCCAGCTAGATGTAACGGCTTCACAAGCCAAAGATATATGAATAACTGGAAAAATAAATGTACCTGATGTAGATGCTCTCTCATTCCTCAGCTGGGCAATGTAGTCAGGACATTTCCTTTTTCAATGCCCAACTTTGCTGTAGTGATGGCATTTGTCTTCAAAAGCCCTCTTGGGCTTTGATATCTTTGCATGTGGTTGAGGACCGAAACCCTTATTCTTTTTCCCTTTCTTCTTCTTTCCCTTTGACCAAGTCTGGGAAGAAATAGAAAATGAAGTAGGTCTCGGAGGGCGAGTTGATACTCCATTCTTGAGGTCCTCTTTCACTGTGAGCAAAATCCTATGCAGCTCATGGTAGGTACAGATAATCTCGTTCATGTTGAAGTACATCACAAACTGGCGATAAGAAGCTGAGAGTGAACCAAGAATGACACTCCTACCGAGAATGTCATTCAGAATGAGATTATGTTGCCTCAATTGATCGATCAAATCGATCATCTGAAGAACATGCGGGCTAACAGCTTGTCCCTCTCCATTCGCGTATGGAACAGTTCCATTGCGACCTTGTGAACAACAACTTGTTCTTGGTTCTCAAACGATTGTCTTAATCGTGTCATCATACTATACGCATCTGACATGTCATAGTATTATTTCTTGAGTCCCGAGACAGTGAACTTAAGATATATGACATAAATTTTAAGTCATCATCTTTCCAAGCTTGAAAAACTTGGTGTTCCTCTGGTGTTGCGTCCTCTGCCACAGCAAGGGACAACACACCCTCAAAAACATATCCCAACTTCTCGGAATCGAGTACAATCCTCAAATCCAAGTCCCAATAGCGAAGTTATCTGCGCCTTTAAGTTTGTTCGCATCAAGCATACATGCAAACTGATTAGTGGATGGTGCCGCCATCGCAAATTTATCATATAGATCACGAAAAACGGTTAGCAGAAAATAAAGCAGTTTCATATAATATAATAAAAGCATTAACTAGATCATGGATTTTTAATCTAAAAATGCCCCTCCCACTAAATCATGCAATACTATAATCCTCAAACAGAATACAAATATTTAATAATTAAATTAAATACAAATAGTGAAAGGTGGATCCCATGAATATATTTCAGCTCACAACAGAGGCACGGTCTCGCCTACGTATATTCATCAGGTAGACAACTCATTTGTCAATCACTCACTAGTGACTCCTGGGTTTCTGGTCCTGGTAGTTTCTCATTGTGACTATTAAGGCAGGCCCACAAGGAGTCGTACCAAGGTTAAACTCGTCAATGATAAACTCAAGCTACTTGCGTAACCCTGAGGCTAGGGGCACGTTCAAGATTGCTCTTTCGCTTGAATTCATATAGTATGTGACATACTCCGGTATAATAAATCTCTTCAGCTACACCCTCACAGTAGAGGCACGGTCTCGTATGTAGTCATGGAGAAATATTCATAAACCGTATACACAGACGGACCATATAACATGCATCAAATACATAATTACATTTAAACCTTATTAATTAGGGATTTTCCGCAAAGAGTCATACACCCTAAATCTAATTAAATTAGATTAAAACAAGCATGTATAAACTGAGACAACAAGATTCAACATTGAATTTAATGGGCAAATCATATTAGGGGGCCTAGAATCAGACTCGCTCTGATACCATTTTGAAGGGGTTATATGGCGGAAATCCGGTAACGCAGCGGAATAGTGGAAAATCAAAATTTTCCGATTTCAAAACTTTTCTCAGATCAATTAAATAAACTTATTTATTTAATTATCCAGTTATCAAATTATGAAAAATTACACAAGAAATCATATTTCTTGGTAATTACCGAATTGCCCCAAAACTTTGCATTTTGTTCATTTTAGTCCTAAATTGTTCAAAACAATTTTGGATGATTTTAAATCATTTCTAAGATGAATTTAACATTTCATACATATCAAATACAAATTGCAACATAAAATCCCTAAATCTAGTGCCAAGGCCGAGAGCCTCCTAAAAGGGGAAATTGAGCATTTTGCACTTTATATGTTCAAAACACATTAAGATGAAATCCAATCAACCCAATATTTTATATGCATCATATAAACATCCAAATACACAACATAAATGAAAATACCCAAATTTGGAAGTGGTATTAAACCCTAATTCTTTAATTTCAACAAATTGGACAAATTAGACCAAATTAATTAAATCCAACACTTCAATCAAGTTTCTACAACACCAATCAAGCCTCACCACAATGAAATAACTATAGAACAATTCTAGGTCATTTAAGAGTGGGTCAATAACTCTATAATGGCAACTAGTTTCTTAAACCATCAAAAGAATGCTAATTAACACCTTAGAAGCATTCTATGATCTTTATACATGCAGAACCCTATCTTCAAACATCCATCCTCCAAAAATACAAAGAATAAATAATAGAAAAACATAAGAACATAAGAACATCACAAGATGAAGCCAACAACAAGAGGAACATTTTTCTCTCTAATGGCAAGTTGGAAATACTTACTAAAATCCAAGTTATCTTTGATTTTGTCTTTGTTTTTCTTCTTCTTCCTCTCAAGCTTCTTTTTTTTCTTTTAATGGAGTTTTGGATAAAATTTTGGTTCATGAAAAAATATCTAACACTTAGACATTTTATGCCTTGGCCGAATTCAACAAAAAGAAAATACTAATATTTTTCAATTTATTTCATCCAAGCCAACTTGCCCACTTGTCTTTTAAAAAATCATTAACACTTTAATGAATTTATTAAAGTCAAGTAAAGAATCTTTAAGTCATCTCAACATTTATCACAACTTTAAAACATTTATATTTTATTTTATTTAATCATTTAACAATTAATTATTATTTATTTATTTAAATATAAATATATTAAATATATGTATTATATTTACAATAAATATCAAATACATATATATTTATGATATTAGTCAAATATCTCAATTTGACAATTAAGTAATGTGTATTTGATAAAATCTAACATTAAATGCAAATACACAAAAATTTGGAAGTGACTATTGGGTCCATTCACATGTATTTTGCATTTAACCTTTAAACGACTTATAAATAATCAATATTATTTATAAATGTTGCCCTAGTGCTCTACGAGCATATTTCATTAGTGAGACTCTCTAGATTCTGGCATATCCGTCACGAAATCCAATTTCGTGTCCATAATTTACCCACCCGTAAATTATTACAACCACGGATAATCTCGCTGAATCATACAGGTCGAGGTCATGACATATGTATAATTCCTCCGTCACAGGTATCCGGATATATCCCAGAGATATAGATGTAATCGGGATATTAGCAATCTCAAAAAAGAACATTTAGAACTAACTTCTAAAATGTACCACGGGCCCATGATTTTTATCTGATTGCTGATCATATATGGACTACATATGCTCTGTACACAGAACTGACGGATCCTATCTCGACACACACAGGACACCATGAGGATCTACCCACACCCAACGAACATGCGGAGGTCTGATCTTAATAGATCGGTGACGTGACTGCCATCTAAGTGTAGAAGATATTTCATGTGCCCACAATGGTATCTCAAGTCTAAGAATCACAAATGCTACTCAACCCGAGAAGATTCTTATTGACGTTGGTGTACCATCCATTACGAATCTTTGGTGAGTCGTTCAGTGTTTATCCGCTATAAACACCTACACGTCTATACTAGTCTCCAAGACTTATGGTTTATTGAGAAACCATTGGAATCATATATTCCAGTATACGACATGTACCGGTCTCAACAGGATTACGTTACTGACCAAGTAGGTAAACCTTGACCAGGAACAGTCTAAGAATGACAACGTCATGATACAACTCAATGTCAGTTACGACGCTTTTGTAACAATATCATGACTAATCATCCTAAGGTATATTACATATTTACCATATTAAAAGATATATTATATTATAGAAACTGCATATATTATTCATAATAAAAAGTTTTTACAGTAGTATTCATAAAGAAATACAACCGGAAATTGGCGCTCTGAGCACCAACCCCAACATAAACTTGAAGCTTGCATCACCAACATGACTGACAGTGAGCTAGATGATGAAATTCTAGAATATATCAACTATCTTGACAGACCATTTCGTTTCAAATCAGCACCACAGGTGGAAAGTTTGGAACTACCGAAAAAGGAGTGAATCAAGCCCTCGATTGAAGAACCACCGCAGATGGAACTAAAGTTACTTCTGAGCCATCTCAGGTATGCATTATTAGGAAACTCTTCTGATTTACCTATGATTATTTCTTCGTCGCTAACATTGGAGCAGGAATATAAGTTACTGATAGTGTTACGAGAACACAAGAAAGCTATTGGCTGGACTATGGTAGACATTCGAGGCATTAGTCCATCATTTTGCATGCATAAAATTTTGATGAACGATGAGTACAAAACCACAGTGGAGCATCAACGGAGACTAAATCCAATCATGAAGGAGGTCGTAAAGAAAGAAATTATCAAATGGTTGGATGCCGGCATCATTTACCCCATCTTTGACAGTACGTGGTGAGTCTTATGCAATGTGTGCCAAAGAAAGGAGGAATTATTGTAGTCACAAATGAAAAGAATGAGCTGATTCCAACAAGAACGGTGACTGGATGGAGAGTATGCATGGACTACAGGAAGTTGAACAAAGCAACAAGGAAAGATCATTTTCAGGAGTCATTCATTGATCAGATGCTAGACAAACTGGCGGGACATAAATTCTACTATTTTCTTGATGAATACTCGGGGTACAATCAGATTTCCATCGCCCAAGAAGATCAGGAGAAAACCATTTTTACATGTTCGTATGGTACTTTTGCTTTCCGCATGATGCCATTTGGACTATGTAATGCTCCTTCCATATTTCAACTTTGCATGATGGTCATCTTTTCAGACATGCTGGAACAAAGTATGGAGGTTTTCATGGATGATTTTTCTGTGTTTGGAGACTCGTTCAACCACTGCTTGTAAAATCTGGAAATGGTGTTACAAAGATGCGAAGATACCAACTTGGTACTCAACTAGGAAAAATGCCACTTCATGGTGCAGAAAGGCATTATTCTGGGACATCAGATCTCACAAAAGGGAATCGAGGTAGACAAAGCAAAGATCGAGAAAATTGAAAAACTACCTCCACCATCATCTGTCAAAGGAATTCAGAGTTTTCTCGGACATGCAGGATTTTACAGGAGATTTATCAAAGACTTCTCCAAGATTGCTAAAACTTTATGCAATCCGCTGGATAAAGATGTGCCTTTCAACTTCACCAAAGAATGCCACGAAGCTTTTGAGATCCTAAAACAGAAGCTTGTCTCTCCCCCCATCATAGTAGCACCAGACTGGACCCTTCCATTTGAGGTGATGTGCGATGCTAGTGATTTTGCTATAGGTGCAGTTTTGGGACAACGCAAAGCAAAAATTTTCATACCATTTACTACTCCAGCAGAAATCTGAATGAAGCTCAACTCAGCTACACAACCACTGAAAAAGGAGTTGCTCACAGTTGTGTTTGCTTTTGATAAATTATGCTCTTATCTGCTGGGTCCCAAGGTGGTGGTCTACACAGATCATTCAGTAATCAAATACCCGATCACAAAGAAAGATGCCAAACCTAGATTGATCTGTTGGGTGCTTCTGTTGCAAGAATTTGACGCGGAGATTCGAGATAGGAAAGGGACAGAAAACCAAGTGGCAGATCACTTATCGATGCTCGATAATGGAGAAACAGCTGGAAATGAACTGACAATTAAAGAAACCTTTCCAGATGAACAATTTTTTTCCATGAAACAACATGATGTCCCTTGGTATGCTGACTATGTAAACTACATAATATCGGGAAAATGGCCGTTGGAATGGACTCATTAGCACCGAAAGAAATTATTCAAAGAAGTCAAGTACTATGTCTGGGATAAACCATACATGTTCAAACGTTGTGCTGATCAATTACATAGACGTTGTGTTCCACATGAGGATGTCAATAGTATCATGTAACATTGTCATTCATCACCATACGGTGGACACTTCAGCGAGAATAAAACTGCAGCCAAAGTCCTACAATCAGGTTTGTTCTGGCCCACTCTGTGTAAAGATGTTTACTTATTTGCTCTTCAATATGACAGGTGCAAGAGAACTGGAAATATATCGATGAGAACTGAAGTAGAGATATTTGATGTATGGGGGATTGATTTTATGGGACCTTTTGTTCCATCATTCGGAAACATGTACATACTAGTTGCAGTAGACTACGTCTCCAAATGGGTTGAAGCAATAGCACTGCCATCAAATGATTCAAAAGTGGTGATAAAATTCCTTAAAAATAATAGTTTCACTCGCTTCGGAACACCTCGGGCAATTATTAGTGATGGTGGCACACACTTCTGCAACAGATACTTCGATGCACTCCTATCCAAATATGGAGTTACTCATAAAATTGCCACTGCCTACCATCTGCAGTCAAATGGACAGGTTGAAGTTTCAAATAGAGAGATCAAAATTTTTTTAGAGAGAACGTTGGATCAACAAGGAATGTCTGGTCTACAAAACTAGATGACGCATTATAAACCTACCGGACAGCTTGCAAAACACCTATTGGTATGTCCTCATATCGAACGGTGTTTGGGAAAGCATTCCATCTGCCAGTGGAACTTGTGCATAAAGCGTACTCGGCACTAAAGAAGTTAAATCTTGATCCATAAGCAGTATGAGAGAAAAGGCTCCACCAACTCAACGAATTGGAGGAATTTCGCCTGCAGACTTATGAGAATACCATACTGTACAAAGAAAAGACCGAGAAATGGCATGATCAGAAAATAATACACAGACAATTGGAACCAAGGCCGCATGTGTTGTTATACAATTCACGGTTGAAACTTTTCCCTGGAAAGCTGAAATCAAGGTGGTCAGATCCATTTGTGATTACTCAGGTTTTACCCTATGGAACCGTTGAGTTACTTGATCCCAACACCAATGATATATTCAAAGTTAACAGCCAGCGTGTCAAGCACTACTGGGGAGAATTTGAGCGACAAAAAGAAAGTGTCACACTTTCAGATTCAGCATAACGTTCGGGCAGTCATGTCTAGCTGACGATGTTAAACTTAGCACTAGCAGGGAGGCAACCCATGCAATTTGTGTATATATTCAGATTTGGTGTGTTTTATTTTTGTGTGTTTAATTTTATAGGTAAAGTCACATTTCATGATGGAAGAAGTTCTCTCAAATCTTCATAAGTAATTTTCTTCTCTCCCTCAAAACTCTCTGATGAAAGTCTACAATGAACGCATGGAACGAATGAGACTACTGATGATCAAAGGTATTCTTAATGAAATTCTTTGGGTTATTGAAGCACGGGTCCGATTGGCAGTGAGTCTTCCGACTCTTTTATTTCAAATCTGCCTGGTTTAGGAAGAAGCGCCTATGCTAAGAAAAGAAGAGCTAAAAGAATGGCTATTTGCTATAAATGTACACGCATGACATGTAATACTCGTTATTGTTCTTTAGGAATGATGTCTGATAACCGTGAAGATAAAATTAAATTCATTAGGGATGGCTTGAGTAAGGAGTCTTTGGATGACATATCATTGAATCTTGAGAAGCATCCAGTGGATATGTGTATCACGCAATTCACATGTTACATACACAATTTCGAAAAGAAAGACAACAGTTAAGTCTCGGGAATCTGACTCTAAAAGGCCTTGTTTTCCAATTTATAAGAAAATTGGATGGGAAGCTTATCCCTGACGCATAGACGTCATTTAAGCCGTTACTTCTTGTAAAATATTATTATCTCTTTGTCTTTAACTTATAATTGTGATTTGTTTTGTTATTTTCTCCGACAGGATCCAGACTTTTTGACTTTCAAGATATATTTTATTGTTTAGCTAATAATTGTCACTTGGCAGGTACTAGTGCTATTACTACTCACCTTTTTTCAGGTTCTATAAATTCAGCTCATCATTTCATTCTTGAAGACATCCAGAGTTGAAAAATAAAATAAAATAAAAATGGAACCAACTTCAAGAATACGAGTTGTAAACATTTGTGTGTGTTACGGTACTAGCGTTGGTTCTAAGCCAGAGTTCGTTGAGGTAGCACAGGAATTGGGAAGATTCATAGTTGAAAGGAATATGCGCTTAGTATATAGCGGTGTTAATCTTGGACTAATGGGGTGTGTTTCAAGGGTCGTACGGGAAGGAGGTAGTCAAGTTCTGGGAATCATCCCAAAACCTTTGGCAGAGGTGAATCTTATAGGACAATCAAACGGAAAGGAACTTATCGTGCCAGGTATGTCTAAATGACTGGTTGAAATGATTAACCGTGCTGATTCTTTTATTGCTTTGCCAGGTGGCTTTGGCACGATGGAGGAAATTTTTACAGTACTATCTTGGGCGAACTTGAACATACACCAGAAACTGATTGGACTGTTTAATGCTGATGGATTTTATGATTTTCTTTATGTGTTTCTTGATGATGCCCAGAGAAATGGGTTCGTGTCAAAACCTGTAAAAGAAATCCTCTTCACTGCCAGATCTGCCAATGATTCAATTGACCAAATATTAGCCTTTGAACCACAAATTGACCATATCATTTCCAAGATAAACTGGTCTGATAATGATCGTGGTAAGAAGCATCAGATAAATCTGGATCTTAACCTTTAATTTTCTTTTTAGATATAGAATTTCAGCTAACCATGTATTGTCTTCTAAACTCTTCTTCTACTTTGTAGACATTGGGGACAATGTCTCAATTAGGTTTGGGGGAGGGGAATAGTTGATTAGTATCTTATTTTTATTTTTTCGTTGTGTTATTTTTTCTTGATTTTTAGTCAAAAATTTTTCAAAAAATTCAAAATAAAAAAATTATAAAAAAAAAATATATATTTTTGTTTTTGTGTTTTTAACTTGACTAATCAGGTGAAATTGGTGTGAGATAGCTGTGTAAGGAATTTCCACTCATGAGACGTATCTCAACCTATTTCATAACAAGTTAATTTTTGTTTATTTCCTTTTGAATTATTTAATTTGTGAATTCTCCATAATACTGACTAAAATGGATCTTTATATGCTCAGTTGACAGGTATTATCAACATGCATGGTAACATACGGCCATGAGTTGTAATTGAAAAGTTTGTAATATTCAGTGCTCTAGTTTACTTGGATGAAGCATCTAACAAGAGATGGAATAAAAAAAAAATTAAACATCTGAGATCCGAGTATTTAAGTCTGTATGGGTGTTTTAACACCTAATGCCCTAAAACCAACTGGTTTGGGAGTCACTGAACCAAAGCTCGCTACATGGATTAAAGATGTTGTAAATAAATAAAAAAGAAATAAATAAATAAAGATATCTGAAATCCGAGTAATTAACTATGTAAGGGTGTCTTAACACCTAGTACCCTAAAGCCAACTGGCTTAGGAGTCACTGGCCCAAAGCTCGCTACATGGATTGAAGATATTATGTGAATAAAAAAAATATTTCGTTGCTAAAAAAGGTGTGAATTCTGATATAACTTTAGGACAAAAATATTACTCTCTTTTCAACTACACTTATGAATATTGTGGGCACAATGAGTTGATTAATACTTTGTTGGTTGTGTATATGGAGAATGGTAAAAATAATCTGAGAATTTATTTATTTAGTAATTTAGAAAGAAAGAAAATAATTCTTAACTTGGAAAAGAAGTTTCACTTGTTTAGTAACTAACTTGTTTATTTTCTTTTTTTTTTTGTGCATTAGATTGATATTTGTGGGTATCGTCACTGTAAGCCCTCACGAGACTACAACTCGTCCACTATGGACACCTAAGGGTTTAAAGGCTTGTTGCATACGCTAAATGCAACTGTGATCCCTACGAAAGTGGCTTAGTTTAATTTTATTTTAAAAGTTATTTATTGCATTTTATTTTGTTGTTTTGCTCGAGGACTAGCAAAATGTTAGGTTTGGGGTGTGATAAGCGGTAAATATATCAATATTTACCGTCCCTTTTACTTGATATTTTGTATAGTTTCTTGAGTTTTGTGAATATTTTGTCGTGTTTTGTGTTATTTTGTAGATAAGTAAAATAACAGGACTGTCTGGAATCAAATCAGGGCTTAAACGGTGAAAATCGGATGAAAAAGGGTAAAATTTGAATTCTGCATCGCGGGGCGCAACACTTCTGCGTCGTGACTGCTAAAATACACCGACCATGTGTCAACATCACAGCAATCTTGCTATCCTGCACCGGACACGTGTCATCATCCCATACTGCCGACATTACACGTCATTTCTTACGTTCACATCGCGACGCAAAACACTTTACGCGTCATGATGCCAAGCTAATAATTCTTCCGACAGACACATGTCATCATCGCATCGAATCAACGGCGCGTCGCGAAACATAAGTTATTTGCGTTGCGACGCGCGAGGCAGAATTTTACCTATAAATTGAAGCTGAAAATAGAAGGAAAATTCATACATTCTTCTAGGAATTTCCTTAAGAATACTAAGAAGATTGTATCTTGTTTGTTTATTTACAGCTTTCTGTATTTAATTTTTTATTTTACGCAATACTTCTTTCTTTAATTTACTTTTCAGTCTTTATATTTACTTCTCGGTATGAGGAGGTAACTCCCCTCTGCTGGGGTCAAAGGTTAAGCTTTTATTACTAATATTTAGATTAATCTCCATTAATTATAATATTTAAACTATTTAAACCTCACTTAATGGGATACCGCCTTTATGGTCGGTTGAACTTAATTAAATTGATTTTAACCTGACTAAATTGGATACCGCCTTTATGGTCGGTTGGAATTAATCATAAATCTGACTTAATCAGGATACCGCCGATATGGTCGGTTGGTAATGTCATGCAAAGTTTATATATTATAATAAGGGAGATATCTAAATTAGAAGTAATAAAAGTGGATCATTTTAACCCTAGTATTTTCTTTATTGTTTATTTTATCTTTTTAATTTCCAACTTTACTTTATGTCATTTACTTTATTTATGTTTTTAATAGTCCTAGATATGTGTGGTAACTAAACCCTTTTTCTGGGATTGTGATGAATTTCAATATCACCGATTTATAAGTGATAATTTTACGTCTTGGGTAATATAAATGTTTATTTATTGAGTCTTTTAACTTAATGCTTCTTGTTAACTGGCCATTAATAAGATTGATTTGGTAAACTTAAAATGAACTTAGAAAAGGGATTTTAGATTTAGCCTTAGACTCAATAGCTCACGATCTCACCTTGGGGCAAGAGACTCTTAGGGTAGATTTCCTTACAGGATAGGAATATACCTGTGGGGCGGGGGTGGCCATAATTGGAACTTAATCTTAATGAATTCAGGTAACTTTGTTGACATAGGAATATGATTAATTGGGTTATATTGGGTGTTTGCATCTGACCATCGGAAGAGGCTTTTGCATAAATTCATGTTCCAGACTAATAAACCATTATATTGCACAAACGTGAGATAACCACTTCATCTTTAAAAGATATTGGAATGATTCGCAACCCTAGATAGTTTTTAAATATTGATTTTTCCTTTAATTTACTTTCACACTGTTTTATTTACTTATTTTCTAAAAAAAATCACCAAGAATCAACAATCAATCTATTAGATACTCGTAAATATTTAACGTCATAAATTAATAGCTAAAGTATTAAGTCGTCGTGGGATCGATATATTTTATACTACTTGAGTGATACGTGCGCTTGCGTAACGTGAGTGATTTCACCGATCAGAGGACCAAATGGACCTATAGTTTCGAGCTCCAATAATCCCGAAATATTAATTAAACTCTTTTATAAATATTCCAAATTATTAACTTGAAGTTATTCCACTAAAAACCTAAAGTTGAACTCTTGTTGCCGTATATAAATGATTTTAGCTGAACTACGTCGGTGTCCATCAATATAGCCATTACATATGGATTGACCATTCACGAGTATCTCATAATTAGAGCCAGGTCATAATATCTGTTATACCCCTCTAATTTATTTTTACCTTAAGTACCATTGATTCTCTAATGAATGATTTATTCATAACCATTTTGAATATTAATCTTTCTATTCGTAATAGAGATATTTGAGCGCTCTAATCGTTCAAGTGTTGAATCAACCCTTAAGAAAGATATTCATCTACTTCTCGCAAGAATGAATGAACTCCATATTTATGTAAAATATCTCCAGCTACACACCAAAACATGTCTCGAAAGTACGTAGCTATTGGTCGGGATTGCTACACCAACCTCATCTTTGTAAATAAAATGACATAGCCTGCCATGTAGGAGATCGCAGTACACTTAGGATTCAATCAATCCATATATGATCATTTAGTAGATTGACATGAATTTCTTTATTTAACGGATATTATAAAAAATTCATTTATATATGGGTCCAGTCCTATATCATCAGATCATATAAGGTGCCTTCATTCTTATGTCACCACATGGACGATCCCGGATCAAGGTCGACATACAATTATAAAATGGACCACAACTATAGATAAACCACAAATAATGTACTCACTTTGTTTGGTCTATATGGACTATTTTAGATTACTAACTTCGGACTTAAATCCTCTTGTCTTGTGTACGACACTCATACTCTAAGTCTGAAGGCACAAAATTAATCAAGGGCAAACCTTATAATTTACAATATGCGATTTAAATCAAAACAATTGATAAATGAATAATGCATCTTTTATTGTAGGAAACGATTTCCCTCGCGCAGCGGAAGCGATTAGGCTCACGGATCGAAGTTGAAAAAATTTTATGCTCTTCCCTATGCTTGGCCGAACCACACCAGTGGATTCACTGATGTTTTGGATAAAATCTCAGCTCCGGAATAGCCCCGAAACAGTCCCCGAACAGCCCTTGAACTGCAGTGAAATAACGGACTGTTTTGGACACATTATGGGCGCGAACTGCACCCAGTTTCAGGTCTGATTTGCGCCACTCACTGCTCAATTTCAGATCTGATTTTTCTCCAAAAATCAATCCTAACACAGCCCTAAAATTATCCTAAAGTGTTTCCCAAAATCCCGAATGAAAACCAAACAAAACGGAGCTCCCTGAGAACTTGTATCTGCGCAAATTGCAGGGATTCCGGGGGCTGGTTGCCGTGACTTGTGTTAAGTATTTGGGGATGTTTTTCAACGTCACGAGGTCTTCCAAACTATGTCTCGACACTAACGGAGGGTAGTGTGGGCTACACTCATAAATTAATCTCTAAACGGTTTAGAGAATAATCACACACACCAAAAGAATTCTCAACTCTTGAGAGCTTGGAGAAGGAGATGGAGGCTAGGTTTTTTTGATTTCTTGGATCAGAAAATTAAATCATAATTTTTCTTTTATACTTATGGTTAATTCGTTTCATTAAACAAATCAACCACTAGTCTCCCATTGCTCTTGAAATTCGGCCAAGGGGGGATTAGGAATCCTTGTTTTATTTTGCTTCCAAAATAAACAAATCCTACTCCCTTTAGGACTCCAAATTTTCGGCCAAGGGGGATTTAATTTGGATTTGATTTTTTTTCCAAAACAAACAAATCATATCTCTAATATGACTCCAAAAATTTGGCCAAGGTAGGGGACAATTAGGATTTGATTTTGTTTCCAAAACAAACAAATCTTATTCCTTATCCAATAAGGAATCCTACCTTGGTAATAATCCTTAGCCTTATTAAATATATCATATATAATTTAATGTTCTAATTTAATAATTATCATATATAATTATTAATACTTTATATTAACTTTTAATATAAAGTCTCATGTGTGATATAATTATTATTAATCATATTAATAATATTTATTCCTTTTGTGAGTATATAATTGGACCATCTAATTATATTAGCTCCGCTATAGTAAATCGAGCTAGCATGGGGACCAAGTGGACCTACGGTTCTGAGCTCCAATAATCTCGAAATATTAATTAAGCTCTTAATTAAATATTACGAATTATTAACTTCGGGTTATTCCGCTAAAAACCCGAAGTTGCACTCTCGTCGCCGTAGATGAAATATAAGGCCGAACAAAGTCGGTGTCCACCGATATAGTCATTGCATATGAATTGATCCTTCACGAATATCTCGTAATTAGAGCCGGGTCATAATGTCCGTTATACCCCTCTAATTATTTTATCTTAAGTACCATTGATTCTCTAACGAACGATTCATTCATAACTGTTATGAATATTAATCTTTCTATTCGTAATAGAAAGACTTGAGCGCTCTAATCGTTCAAGTACCGAATCAACCCTTAAGAGAGATATCCATCTACTTCTCGCAAGAATGAGTGAATTCCATGTCTATGTAAAACGTTCCCAGCTACATAACAGACTATGCCCCCAAAGTACGTAGTTATTGGTTGGGATTGCTACACCAACCTCACCTTTGTAAATCAAAGGACACAACCCGTTATGCAGGAGTTCGTAGTATACTTAGGATTAAGATCAATCCATATATGACCATCAAGATAGATCGAAATGACTTTCTTTGTTTAACGGATATTATAAGAATTTCATTTCTATCTAGGCCCAGTCCTATATGATCACATCATATAAGGTGCCTCCATTCTCATGTCTCTACATGGACCATCCAGATTAAGATCGTCATCCAAATATAGAATGGACCGCAGCTATAGATAAACCACAAACAAAGTACCCGGTTTGTTTGCTCTCTATGGACTATTTAAGATTACTAACTTCAGTCTTAAATCCTCTGGTGCATGACGTTCATACACCAAGTCTGAAGGTACATAAGTAATCTACGGTATTTATGAAGATATATAATATGCGATATTGAACAAACAATTAGATAAATGAATAATGCATCATTTTATTTCTATGCAAAAGAAACCGTTTACATCTCATATAGCTCTAGGGCATACATTCCAACAATCTCCCACTTGCACTAGAGCAAATGGGACATGTCTCGTAAACCTAGACCATCTAGGTGACCTTTTAAACACTTTAGCCGACAAGGTCATTGTAAACGGATCAGCCAGGTTCTTTTGAATTTCCTCTCTATATGATTTCCCCTCTTGTGGCTTCTTGGCTCTTTGGAGTTTGCCACTGCTCCACTATTATCACAATATATGGTGAGTGGATTATCCATCTCTGGAACAACTTCCAGATCTCCCAAGAATTTACGGAGCCAGACTGCTTCTTTACCTGCTTCACAAGCCGCTACATATTCAGCCTCCATGGTGGAGTCGGCAATGCAAGATTGCTTTATACTCCGCCAAACAATAGCCCCACCACCTAGGGTGAACACTGATCCAGATGTTGATTTCTTGGAATCGAAATCTGTCTGAAAATCAGAGTCTGTATATCCTTTTAGGATCATATCCTCTCCAGAATATACTAGCATATAATCACTCGTTCTCTTAAGATATTTGAGAATGTGTTTCACAGCCACCCAGTGATCAAATCCCGGATTTGACTGAAACCTACTGACTACTCCCACTACAAAATAGATGTCCGGTCTCGTGCATAACATGGCATACATGAGACTACCAACTGTTGAGGCGTATGGGATATGTCTCATTTCCTCAACGCATTGAGGTGTCTTAGGAGATTGTTACTTCGACAAATGAATTCCATGCCGATAAGGCAGATTGCCTTTCTTGGAATTCTGCATCCCGAATCGCACAAGAATCTTGTCGATGTAGGATGCCTGAGACATAGCTAATAGTCGTTTCTTGCGATCTCGAAGTATCTGGATCCCAAGAACATAACTTGCATTTCCCAAATCTTTCATTTGGAATTGCTCAGCTAGCCAGGTTTTTACGTCTGATAATATTCTTACATCATTCCCATAAGTAAGATGTCATCAACGTATTGTTGGGGTTGGTGCTCAGAGCGCCAATTCCCGGTTGTATTTCTTTTGAATACTTCTGTAAAATAATATTATTATGAATAATATATGCAGTTTCTATAATATAATCTATCTTATTAAATGGTAAAGACGTATTGACCTTAGAATGATTAGTCATGGTACTGTTGCAAAAGCGTCGCAACGGACATTGAGTAGTATCATAACGTTATCATTCTCAGACTGTTCCTGGTCAAGGTTTACACTACTTGGTCAGTAAAGTAAACCCGTTGAGACCGGTACATGTCGTATACTGGAATATATGATTCCAATGGTTTCTCAATGAACCATTAGTCTTGGAGACTAGTATAGACGTGTAGGTGTTTATAGCGGATAAACACTGAACGACTCACCGAAGATTCTTAATGGATGGTACACCAGCGTCAATAAGAATCTTCTCGGGTTGAGTAGCACTTGTGATTCTTAGACTTGAGATGCCATTGTGGGCACATGAGACATCTTCTACAATTATATGGCAGTCACGTCGCCGATCTATTTAGATCAGACCTCCGCATGTTCGTTGGGTGTAGACAGATCCTCAGGGTGTCCTATGTGTATCAAGATAGGATCCGTCAGTTCTGTGTATCAGAGCATAGGTAGTCCATATGATTAGCAATCAGATAAAACCATGGGCCCGTGGTAAAGTTTAGAAGCTAGTTCAAAACATTCTTTTAGAGATTGCTAATGGAATAGTCGACTGGATAATCCCCATAGAGATTTGACGTTTACATCTGTATCTCTGGATTTATCCGGATACTTGTGACGAGGAATTATACATTTGCCATGACCTCGACCTGTATGTTCAGCGAGATTATCCGTGATCGTCATAATCTACGGGTGGATAGATTATGGACACGAAATTAGATTTCGTGACGGATATACCTGAATCTAGAGAGTCTCAATAATGAAACATACTCGTAGAGCACTAGAGCAACATTAATAAATAATATTGATTATTTATAAAGTCGTTTAAAGGTTAAACGCAAGATACATGCAAAAAGGGACTAGATAGTCATTTGCCTAATTATTGTGTATTTACATTTAATACTTGATTAATTTAAATACACATTAATTAGTAGTCAAAATGAGTTTTTTGACTTATATCCTAAATGAATATATGTTTTTAATATTTAATGTAAATATTATACATATATTTAATATATTTGTATTTGATTAATTAATTGATTATTTAATTGTTAAATGATTAAATTAATTAAAATATAAATATCTTACATTAGGATATTTGAAGTAAATGATATTAGTTGCCTTTGTTGACTTAATTAAAATATCTAATAAAGTTGTTTTTAGATATTTAACCAAGTTGACTAAATGAAATGTTAAATGAAATTGAAATTAATTTTGTTGTATATGCTTGTGAAATTCGGCCATAGGGTTTTTGTGCACAAGTATATATTGTTTTCATTTCTTTTTCATTTGGATAACCTAATACACTTTACAAGAAACTCATTAAAGAAAACAAAGAAAGCAAGTGAGGAAGAAAAGAAGAAACCAAAGAAAAGCTTGGATTTTGTAAGTTTTTTCAAACTTACTATTAGAAATGAAATTGTTCCTTAGGATCTAGGCAACATCTTGTGATGTTCTTAAGTTATTCTTTTCTTTATTTCTTGTGTTTTTGATGATGGAAATTTTGTTGAAAGTGTTGAGGATGTATGATGAAGAAAGCTTGTAACTATTGTAGTTATAACTATTCTTTTAAGGTTTTTTGGAAACCATGTTGCTAATCTAGAGTTATTGACCCACTCTTAAATGACCTAGATTTGATCTTGAGTTGTTTCATTGTGTTGAGACTTGGATTGGATGGAAGAATGATGATTAAAGTAATTGATTTAAAATATTTGGTCTAATTTGTTCATTTTGAAGAATTTGAAAAATTAGGGTTTAAGACCAATTCCAAATTTGGGGTTTTTCATATATGTTGTGTATTTGGATGTTTATATGATGCATATAAAGTTTCATGTTGATTGGATTACATCTTGATGTGTTTTGAAGCATGAAATGACAAAGTGAACAACTTGGAACCTTAGTGAGGCTCTCGGCCAAATGAAGTAAATTTGGGGATTTTGGTTGCTTTGGTGTTTTGATGTTTTGAACATGCTAAGTTCATCTTAGAAATGATTTAGAATCATTCAAAATTGATTTTATCAATTTCGGACTAAAATGGACAAAAATACCAAGCAAGGGTAATTTGGTAAATTCACCTAAATATGATTTATTGAATTTTATTTCATAATTTGATTATTGGAATATTAAATAAATATGTTTATTTAATTAATCCGAGAAAAAGTTTTGAAATTGGAAAATACGATTTTCCACCGCTTCCGCTGCGTTACCGGATTCAGCCCCTAAAAACCCCTACACGTATAAGACAAGAAAAAAACCACCTTCCATCAATGACGCGCTTGTATACACAAGGCATCCAACATTTTGCTCAAAATTATAAGACTTGATCTTTGTATCAAATCTTATATTCCAAGATCGAGATGTCTGCTTGAGTCCATAAATGGACCTTTGTAGTTGCAAACTTTTTGCTCTTGACCTTGGGCGTGAACCCTTCTGGTTGTATCATATAGATATTTTCATCAAGATTTCCATTCAAGAATGCAGTCTTGACTTCCATTTCCAGATTTCATAGTCATAATATGCGGTATGGATAGAAGAGTGTGGATGGATTTTAGCATAGCTACTGGCGAGAAGTTTCCTCATAGTCAACTCCCTCTTTCTGGGTATAACCCTTGGCCACTAGTCTAGCTTTGAAGGTCTGTACCTTCCCATTTGATCCCCTCTTCCTCTTGTAGATCCACTTGCAACCTATGGGCTTCACTCCATCAGGTTGGTCTACAAGTTCCCAGACTGAGTTGGAGTACATCGACTCCATCTCCAGGTTCATGGCTTTGAGCCATTCTTCTTTGTCAGGATCATCCATTGCACTACTGTAGGTCAATGGATCATCTACACCATCGCTGGAGGCGACAACTTGTGCCTCTCCAACCCCTAAGTAGCGATCAGGTTGTCGTACAACCCTCCCACTACGTCTGGGTGGTAGATCATTCTGTGGAAGTATATGCCTATCAGATGTCGAAGGTGCTATGTATTTGTCAACTTTTGTTGACGATGGCGCGCTGGTCGAACCAGTAAGTAACTCCTCGAGTAACATTTTACTACGAGGTTTGAACTCCCTCATGCAGTCCTCCTCTAGAAACGTAGCATTTGTCAATACAAATACTTTGTTATCATCGGGACTGTAGAAGAATCCTCCCCTAGTTCCTTCGGGTAGCCTACAAATAGGCACACCTGAGAACGTGGTTCCAGCTTCGTAGTCTTATTCTTCAGCACATGTGCTGGACACCCCCATATGCGGAAATATCGTAAACTAGCTTTATGACCATTCCACAACTCTAAGGGAGTCTTAGGAACAGACTTAGATGGAACTACATTAAGGATATACATTGCGGTTTGCAGTGCATATCCCCACAATGAACTAGGTAGTGAGCTATAACTAAACATAGATCTCATCATGTCTAGTAGGGTTCGATTTCTCCTTTCTGCAACACCATTTTGTTGTGGTGTTCCAGGTGCTGTGAGCTGGGATACTATCCCGTGCTCAACTAAGAATTCCTCGAAGTCTCTATCGAGGTATTCTCCTCCACGATCCGATCGTAGAGTTTTGATTGTCTTACCTAATTGGTTCTCAACCTCAGCACGATACTCTTTGAACTTTTCAAAGGTATCTGATTTGTGATGCATTAGGTAGACATACCCATATCTTGAATAGTCGTCAATGAAAGTGATGAAGTATTCATAACCACCTCGGGCTTTTACATTCATCGGTCCGCAAACGTCCGAATGTATTAGCTTAGTGGTTGATTGGCTCTTATACTTTTCCAGAAAAAGGTCTTTTGGTCATTTTTCCTTCTAGACAGGACTCACAAACTGGTAAAGTCCCGAGCTTTAACTGGTTTAAGGCTCCGTCCTTTATCAATCTATTTATTCGGTCAAGGTTGATGTGACCAAGTCTAAGATGCCATAGATATGTGTCATCGTGAGAAATCTTTTGCCGTTTCGTTTTTGGTTTTTCAACCTTCAACATTTCAGTGTTGAGAGTGACTTATGCGTTAACGATCTTAACACATACAAGTTATTTTCTGAGTTTCTTGTGCATATAGTCAATCCATTTCTACCAATAATAACCAAATTGCTATTAAAATAAATGGAATAACCATCATCCATAAGTCTAGAAACAGAAATCAGATTCCTGCGGAAACCAGGAATGAATAACACATCGTTCAAATTTAAATAACTATTATTAATAAAACTTAAACTAGAAACTCCCACTGCTCTTGCTGAAATGGCATCCCATGTCACGACTCTCATGGTGTAGTCACCTTCAGCAAGGTCCCTCCATGAATCAAGTAGCTGTAAAGAAGAACAAACATGGTTAGTGGCCCCGGAATCAATAATCCAAGCGGATTTGTCATCCTCCACCAATAGAGATTCAATAACGAGTAAATCATATTTACCTGTTTCCTTTTTCTCCTTTAGCTCAGCAAGGTATTTAGGACATTTCCTTTTCCAATGCCCATTCTTGTCGCAATGGAAACATTTTCCTTTGGGCTTGGAATCCTTGGAGCCTTTCTTGTTCTTCTTTTTCATGGCTTTACCTTTAGCCTTTCCAGTGCATTTCTTCTTCTTCTTTGCAGATTTAGAAGATTCGGCAACATTTGACTATGCACTGGATTTACGAGGATCCACCAGCATGGACTCGTAATGGGTGAGCTCATTTAGCAGTTGGGTCAAAGTAAAAGTCAACTTGTTCATAACATAGTTGCTCTTAAACTGCAAGAAACTCTTCAGAAGAGTTTCCATGATCATGGTCACCTGGCTACGCTCGTCAATACGAGCTCCATGGGTTTCAGCAGTATTGAGATAAGTCATCATCCTTAAGACATGCTCTCGGACTGATGTCCCTTCCTTCATCCTAGCAGTCATCGCTGAGACCATGGCGTTGACGCTCCGAAGGCTGCCAAACATGCCCTGCAATGACTCCATCATCTCTGATGCTAGACCCATAGGTTCATGCTTTGCAGCAAGAACCTCAGACATCTCTGCTAGCAAGTAGCTACGGGCTTTATCATTTGCTGCGACCCATTTCTGATAGGTATCGCGCACAGCTTGGCCGGCATTTCTGGCTGGCTCAGGAGGACGTTCCTCCAGTCAGGACAAACTTTAGGTCTTCACAGACCAGGATAGCGTTCATGTTACTTTTCCATTTTACATAATTTTCTCCGGTCAACTTATCATTTGAGAGAATGGAAATAATTGGAGAAACCATGGCTGAAAATAAAATAAACATGCATTTAACATTCATTCATCGCATATTAAAATCATCAAAGAATTTTGGCATAAAATTAAACATGATGCATGAACCATGAATAATGAATAAGAAACCTAAAAGAATTACTATGCCACGGAGATCTATCATCCCACAAGTAAGTGCCGCCGTAGGGTAGGTCAAGTACTCGCATGATAGATTGAGACAATCTCAGCTGTTTTAATATATGCGGGAATAACTCTTATTCCTATATTAAACAACTACCGTTTTTTTTATCAATGAGTTTCATTAACAGTTAATAACTCCTTTGTGAGTGTAACCCGCCGTTTCGGGATTCTTTGACTTAACAAGTGAAGTGCCGCCGTAGGGTAGGTCAGTTCACAAGATACATCTAGGATCCCTATCCTTTCGGAACCCAAACTTGATATTGACCCAAAATGGACACCATCCGTAGGGGGACGAAAACAAAGCCGTCTCGAGGCGCCTTTTGAATCTCACATTTTTGGACTAACAACGGAGATCGCGGGATGTACTATCGTATATCCCTCTCCCACTCACTATTTTAAACTTAAGGTTTCTATCTAAAATATCTAATATTTTATCCTAACTAGTGTGGATAAACTTATGGCGGCTAAAATATAATTTATTTATACTAGTTCGTCATAAGTGAGCTAATCAATTTTAACTATTAAAATTGTGTCACTAATATCCTATTAGTCTCTACTAACAGTTTTACTCTATTAAACTAATTTAATTAGAGTGGTATAAGTGAGCTACAATATTTTAACCCTTAAAATACTAGGCACTTAAAAGTCTAAAAACATGGAATTCTAAATGGTCAAAATTTTAATTAAACATTTTAATAAATCTTAGTGCGTTATAAAATTTAATGGTACGTGGAATTGTATCCCGAGTGCAGACCACATATCCATCCATACGGAATCGGCTATGGAATTTATATCCGGGTTTCCATCCTATATACCAATGGAATTTATTATGCACTAATTAAGTCCAATATATTATAATTCAAGTTTTAGACACTTATTCCCATTAATCTAATTAATGATTTCAATGCATATCATTTTCTAACTTAAACATTTTAAATTACAAAAATCATAATTTTATGTCTATAATGATAATGCATCTATGACATGTTATGGCAAGTAAAATGCACGAGTGGGCACCCTAGGCTATATGACATGTTATTCAAACAATTCGAAATAAACATACATATAACATAATAAAAATTATTTTGCATTGACCAGGCTCTTATTTTTTTTATACTAATCTAATTAGTACAAAAGATTCACCAAGGCATTCCTTGGCCTTCAAATCCCGCTCCATAGTGGTGTTGGCTCTCTTTGCGACTTCGGTGCTCCAAATTACAAAGAATTGAAAATTTACATTGAAAATTAAAATTACAACAAATATAAACAATGGCCTTATGGCCTTACATCCCAAAACCAAAACCAACTACAAAAATAAGAGCCAGAAAAATTTACGACCAATGCAAAATCCATTCATAACATGAAATAACAAAACCATTCATCACATGAATATCACAATGTGCCCGCTCATCTAAACATGCATATCATATTTATAACTCATATAAACATATTAAAACAGACACTTTAAATGAAAAAGTGAAGGGTTAAGAGCACTTTTCAACCTCGCTCTTGATGCCAATTGTAGGAAACGTTTTCCCTCGCGCAGCGGAAGCGATTAGGCTCACGGATCGAACTTGAAAAATTTTTATGCTCTTCCCTTTGTTTGGCCGAACCACACCAGTGGATTCACTATGTTTTGGACAAAATCTCAGCTCCGGAATAACCCCGAAACAGTCCCCGAACAGCCCTTGAACTGCAGTGAAATAACGGACTGTTTTGGACACGTTATGGGCGCGAACTGCACCCAGTTTCAGGTCTGATTTGCGCCACTCACTGCTTAATTTCAGATCTGATTTTTCTCCAAAAATCAATCCTAACACAGCCCTAAAATTATCCTAAAGTGTTTCCCAAAATCCCGAATGAAAACCAAACAAAACGGAGCTCCCTGAGAACTTGTATCTGCGCAAATTGCAGGGATTCCAGGGGCTGGTTGCCGTGACTTGTGTTAAGTATTTGGGGATGTTTTTCAACGTCACGAGGTCTTCCGAACTATGTATCGACACTAACGGAGGGTAGTGTGGGCTACACTCACAAATTAATCTCTAAACGGTTTAGAGAATAATCACACACACCAAAAGAATTCTCAACTCTTGAGAGCTTGGAGAAATAGATGGAGGCTAGGTTTTTTTGATTTCTTGGATCAGAAAAATTAAATCATAATTTTTCTTTTATACTTATGGTTAATTCGTTTCATTAAACAAATCAACCACTAGTCTCCCATTGCTCTTGAAATTCGGCCAAGGGGGGGATTAGGAATCCTTGTTTTATTTTGCTTCCAAAATAAACAAATCCTACTCCCTTTAGGACTCCAAATTTTCGGCCAAAGGGGGATTTAATTTGGATTTGATTTTTTTTCCAAAACAAACAAATCTTATCCCTAATATGACTCCAAAAATTCGGCCAAGGTAGGGGACAATTAGGATTGATTTTGTTTCCAAAACAAACAAATCATATTCCTTATCCAATAAGGAATCCTACCTTGGTAATAATCCTTAGCCTTATTAAATTATATCATATATAATTTAATGTTCTAATTTAATAATTATCATATATAATTATTAATACTTTATATTAACTTTTAATATAAAGTCTCATGTGTGATATAATTATTATTAATCATATTAATAATATTATTCCTTTTATGAGTATATAATTGGACCATCCAATTATATTAGCTCCGCTATAGTAAATCGAGCTAGCACGGGGACCAAGTGGACCTACGGTTCTGAGCTCTAATAATCTCGAAATATTAATTAAGCTCTTAATTAAATATTACGAATTATTAAATCCGGGTTATTCCACTAAAAACCCGAAGTTGCACTCTCTTCGCCGTAGATGAAATATAAGGCCGAACAAAGTCGGTGTCCACCGATATAACCATTGCATACGAATTGATCCTTCACGAATATCTCGTAATTAGAGCCGGGTCATAATGTCCGTTATACTCCTCTAATTATTTTATTTTAAGTACCATTGATTCTCTAACGAACGATTCATTCATAACTGTTATGAATATTAATCTTTCTATTCGTAATAGAAAGACTTGAGCGCTCTAATCGTTCAAGTACCGAATCAACCTTAAGAGAGATATTCATCTACTTCTCGCAAGAATGAGTGAATTCCATGTCTATGTAAAACGTTCCCAGCTACATAACAGACTATGCCCCCAAAGTACGTAGTTATTGGTTGGGATTGCTACACCAACCTCACCTTTGTAAATCAAAGGACACAACCCGTTATGCAGGAGTTCGTAGTATACTCAGGATTAAGATCAATCCATATATGACCATCAAGTAGATCGAAATGACTTTCTTTGTTTAACGGATATTATAAGAATGTCATTTCTATCTAGGCCCAGTCCTATATGATCACATCATATAAGGTGCCTCCATTCTCATGTCTCTACATGGACGATCCGGATTAAGATCGTCATCCAAATATAGAATGGACCGCAGCTATAGATAAACCACAAACAAAGTACCCGGTTTGTTTGCTCTCTATGGACTATTTAAGATTACTAACTTCAGTCTTAAATCCTCTGGTGCATGACGTTCATACACCAAGTCTGAAGGTACATAAGTAATCTACGGTATTTATGAAGATATATAATATGCGATATTGAACAAACAATTAGATAAATGAATAATGCATCATTTTATTTCTATGCAAAAGAAACTGTTTACATCTCATGTAGCTCTAGGGCATACATTCCAACATTATTTGATATCAAATAATTCCTTTTACATATTACATGAAGCTTTAGGGAATATTCCCAACATGAGGGTGGAAGAAATGCAGTGGCTCCCCTGAATCCACTCTTGTCTTAGGATTACATTGTAACTTGTAGGTCTATCACTAACAAATAACATAATTGTCCTAGTTATGCTTCTAATTTGTATGTCTAGCGGGACAACGCCTCTTGTCATCGTGACTCCCCCATGGAAGCTTTTTAGGACGACTTTTGTCAGGATGAGATCTACTTCTGATTTTACGAACTTCTTCAGCATTCATAGTAGGATGGCATTGATGGCTACCCTATTATCAATTTATACATTGGCCACAAGCACACCGTTCACGGTTTCCGTTACGTATAACGACTTGAGATGTTTTGTCATTTGATGTGGGGGTCTTGGAATATCACCCTTTTGGCTGATTTTATCTCTATTTTTTGTTTATTCTTGTCATCATTCATAGTTGGGAGCCTTTTATACTTGGACGGTAAAAACATCTTCCTTCTGCTCATTGGGTTTATCTACATCCTAGCATGAGGGTGGTAAGGGTGGCGCGCTACTAGACAAGGCCCCATCACCAAAAATCTTGGCTGGCTTAGCCCGTGACACCCTCCGCCTTAGTTTAGGCTTGTCGTATAATACATAGTACTGAAATCATCTTGTGTCTTCTCTCAGGGTTCCCACTGCTGGATTCCCAACTTCATAAAGCTCTTTTAGGAGTCGATTCTGGGTTATCCTTCTATTACACGCTTCGACATGCAAATCATTCTCTTACTCGATTTTAGCCATGTCATCCTCTTGACGCTCATTTCCTTCTTCTAGGGTAAAAGCAGCTACTTTTGGTTCTTCGTGTTGGACAATTATGACCCATAGCATCACTATTTGTAAAGAACATTGTGTTTTTGTACAAATTAACTATGTGACAAAGGAAATTGCTATTTTATCATTATTGTAATTAGATTACTTGGATATATATTAATGATAAAAGTCATATCGTTAAATCGGATTAATAAGATATGGGACAGTATTAATCCACGAACGGTTTAATCATTAAATATCCCTAGTCGAAGTATTATCAAGACTGGACATTGATAATGCGGAATAGACTAGTATTACACTTGTGCACGTTATGGAATCTTAACGACATAGTTCTCATATATTTAGGTATTGGATACTTATGAAAGTGTAATAAGAGGTTATGTTAGCCGTTGGACCGGGAACAGTTCGCTCTTGATAGACCCACTCGGAATCTCATTGGTAGTATGACTATGTGTCTATGGGAATCCGAATCAGGGTAGATGTATGTGATCTTTAACCTAAGACTTACGTCGCTATTACTTGCGACAATCAGTTTACTTTAGTATTGGTCATCTGGAGCTTTAACAGGTTCTGTGTACGCCTGTATTGGGTTTACTGAGAATCGTAGTGTATTGGATGTGATGTCAAGATGGGAGTATCACTTCAGTCATATGGAGATGATGGTCACACAGGATACAGAACTAATACTCTTAAAAGCTGCAGCTATCGGGATAGTATGACTAGGTCATGACTTTCTGATTACGGAGACTAGTTACTCGGGAATCGATATATGCTTCGTACGGGGCAGACACAGGGCCAGCCCTAAGCCTAGCATGTGACATCTGATTCTTGATCGTATTACTCATTACATAGTATTACTACGCCTGATACAGATAATATTCCTCGGTGAATATTTCTGGAGAATTGGGTAGGCACAGTGCTCTGCTAGAAGCCAACCATGTCTTGTAAATCGGTGAGAACGTGGTACGGGGTACGCACGTGTTCGGATAGTCCGACAACCGTATTTACTGCCAACACTCCAAGAATCTCTTGGGTCGCTTCCCAAAGATTCACCAATGACATTTGACTCGAATAGAATTAATCTGAGATTAATTTTGAGAGAGAAAATTAATCTGAGATTAAATTCGTATAGAAGAGAGAACGCGATTAATTTAGAATTAATCGATAAAATAAATTTAATAGTTAAATTGGATTTTTCTATTTAATTTATTTATTTGGGCTAAAATAATATATCAGATATATTAATTGAAATCAGATTTCAATACGAAATTAAAATTGGATTTTAATTCGAGAAAACGAATTAATTTAGAATTAATTCGAAAATGACTATCGTAATAATTTTACGAGGCATAATTATTTAATTAAATTGGATTTAATTATGTCGCGACGACAAATTCCTTTAATCTTATTAAACGAACCTGTGCCCAAGTTTAGTTGTGTGTTGGAGAAGCCAACTTAAATTTTGAATTTAAAAGTGGTGGGACCATTTGACTTACATCACTTGTCAAAGTTTGATGGAAGTAGTTGGCATAATAAATGAAATTCATTAAACACACAACCAACCAATTTTTGGAAACAACTCACCATGCTCTCTTCCTCTTCACCCATTGCCGAATTCTCTTCTCTCTTGGAAGAAATTTTTGCTTCAAAATTTCTCAAAGCTAGCACTTGGAGAGTCATTTGAGGTGTTAGGGAAACTCACCCAAGGCTTAAACAACTCAAACAACTTGCTTGGAGTTTCATCCAAAAGGAAAAATTTCGAATTTCTCCAAATCAATGTAAGTGTTTCCGCCACTTTTACTTGATTTTTCACACATAGAATCATGTTTAGGATCTTATGGCATGTCTTAGAGACTAACAATTCGGCACTATAGATATCTTCTTCTATATTTTGGACCTCACCCCTTTTTTGTTCAAAACTTCTCTGGAAGAATATAATTATTGGCTACGAGTGGTGGCATGCTACCGAATCGGATAATGATAAGGGGTTCTCCAGCATCTCCTTCTCCATCTCTGTCACAGCGCTCGAATCTTATTCGCCTTTTGCATTCTGAAGTAGGTTTAGCTTCTATGGGGATATTCTTGGGCTTCTCTTCAACTGTTTTATCACCACATTCACTTAGTGTAACGTTTGAAATGTGTGAGCCTTTGTGACGATTCGATTCATGCATCTGGCATACTATTATGTCATAATTCCTTTGATGTCGTCTCAACTGTATCCATGTCATCTCATCAATGGGAACTATCCTCCCATTCTACCTGTTATATAAATGTCATATGTTGGATCTGCTCAGCCACAGACAAAAGGTTCGTATATTTTGGACAAAGTTAAATGTTCCCCGTAGAACCTTCGGGGGAAGGTTTTTGGATGCAATCCTCCGAGCAGTCTACTTAGCGGAGGTCTTGTTTCATAGGTTTCCTCCAACTCATCAATCCATTTTAAGTTGCTCCGGTGCAGATGTAAAACCCTTATTGGCCGCTCATTTTCCCTCTGGGACTCAATCGTTCAAAAACATCGGTAAGAACATATAATACCCTACACAGAGAGGACTTCACTTCAACTAATTCGATGAGACATAAATCTGTCTGATTAGCTTTCACGTCTCTCAACTTGTAGTTGAAGTCCTTATAGTAGGTGTCTCTACTCGATTTTTTCATCTGCTTCTCCTCTCTCAATAACCGTTCATACCTCACCATATTGTTGGAGAGTTGAAA
Source organism: Zanthoxylum bungeanum (assembly GCA_019454045.1). NCBI lineage: Eukaryota > Viridiplantae > Streptophyta > Magnoliopsida > Sapindales > Rutaceae > Zanthoxylum > Zanthoxylum bungeanum. Next base: position 216,199 of record SKCR01021011.1, read on the forward strand.
AAGGTATGGAAATTCCCTGTCTTAAAATTTCTTCTTTAAATTGAGGCTTAGACAACTCTAAGCTATTTCTACAAATTCCTTTTCTGGCAAATAGGGTGAAGCATTTGCGCCTGACCGTTTTGAACCTCTCAAGGAAAGTCTAGGCCCATTCATTTGGCAATTGCCTCAAGTTTGCTAGATCGGCCAAGGTAACTTATGACTCAGTCTTATAAAACTATGCATAGAAAAATTGTTCCATTTGGTACTAGTTTTCAACTGAGTTCGGTGGTAAATTGATAAACCAAGAGAAAGTCATTCCTGATAAAAAGCTATGGAATAACCTTAACTTGTGAAAATCGTTCACCTCTCTATTTTGTAACTTGAACCTCCATATGTGTTCGACGATGGATATTTCTCCTAACCCCGTGAACATGGAGAATTCATGTATTTTTAGTTCTTCGGCCATGGGTAAGCCATATTTATCCAACTGGGATAGGGGTTTTTGTACCTATGTCGTATCGGCCTTACTCCGAAATCGAATTAGTTATGGAGAATTTCATCTATTTGTTATCTCAATATGGCATTACCATCTAATGACACTCCAGTTGATGGCTGGGGCCCATAAATAGGCACACCATTTATTAGTGTTGCCCCTGCGGGCCTTGAGGCACTGCTTCCTGATGCTGAGTCATATTTGTTGGGGATATGCCCTAAAACTAATTGTGCCGTACGGTTCATGGGTATTATCCTTGTGTAAATATAATCTTATAATTAGTCATAAATTAGTTTAAGATAAATATAATGGCAATCCTATTACATTTTGCATTGGTTCAGTTGAAATTTTACAATATATGCAAAATATGATCTCATGATGTACTCTTTGTCAATACTTTGTCTGCAAGAGGTTGTAGATATGAGTACAGAGTTTTGATTTAAATACATCCAAAACTGTTCCAGGTTGAGGTGATGTCATCAAGGATGATGGCATCGCATGACTGACATATTTTTGAAGCTGCCATAGATTAGTACTTGATACTGATAGCACCGGGCTAATCACGCCTCGTGAAAGAAGCTTGCTGGCGGTGTGTACTTAATGTATAAGGACATGTGATAATTAAGAAAGAATCTGCTGGCTCAGATATTGGAGCTTCAAATCCTAGGCGGGAATGTCATACACGGGGATTAAGTCTTCGGTCGGAGCACACCTCTTTCGAAGATATATTTTACGGATATGTGAATCATATATATGACTGATTTCCTCATCCTGTGATCGAGTTAGGGGCTAGACGACTTCATGGCCCGCACTCGATCGGGAGAACAATAAAAGGACTTTACCACAGGTAAGTAGGACTATATGGGTTTATCTGATATTTCTTTCTTCGGGTTTAGGGGTCATGATATCTTTTCTAGAGGTCACTCATGATCATTGGGAACCTCGGTTGTAAATGTATTTGTACCGACTCGTGTCCAACTCACGAAGAACCCATTGGGTCACATACGTTATCTGAATGACTAATGAATTAATTAAATTGCTTTGATATATGATCGCAATGTAATTTATGTACTTTATCGATAATGTGCAAAATATTTTGCGGTGTTGACGCACTAACATTTGCTTATTCGGTAAATATTCTGGTGATTTTAGAAGTATTGTAAATGTGATTTGCGGTCAGTTGGGAGACTGTTAAAGATGTTTTGAGATAAAGGGATATTTATAATTATAATATTTTAATAGTATAATATAATATCTAGATATTTAATTACTTTACACATGTCAAATTTTGATTTGGGTAAGTGTCAAGTTCTTAAGTTTACAAATGGCATCATATGATTTTGCCAAGTGTAAAGCTTACATTGAATACAAAATATTTTATTTTGTATTTAAATTAAATATTTATTTATTTATAAATAAATAAATATATCTAGATATTTTATTTACTTTATTATGGTAAATTTTGATTTGATCATTTGTTAAAGTATTAAGGTGACACTTGACACCATGGTTTCTTGTCAAGTGTCAAGATCTTGTTAAATCCACCAAATTAGATATTTGATCAACAGTGCAGATTTAATTTGAAATACTTTAATTATTTATATTATTTATTTAATAAAATTAAATATAAGATATTTGATTTTATTATTATTTAATATAAAGTAAATATAAAAAAAATTAATTTCTTTTAACTAGCCTATTAGCTTTTGACAAGTGGCAAGCAGCTTATTTACTTGTTATTTGAAGTCTATTAACTTTTAACTTGTGAGACAAAATGACTTGTGACTTGTTAGAGTTAGTTAAAGTCACTTGGTGACTTGGGTTAAAGGTTAACGTGTATTTGATACCCAAAATGAAACAAAAATCAAAAGAACACTTAGAGAAAAATTCAGCCATAGTGAAGATGGTGGAGAGAAAAATGTTTTATTTGATTTTCCTAAATGTTAAAGTTGAATTAGAAGATGAAAAAGAGAAGAAACTTGATTCCTTTGTATTTATTCTTCAATATTCAAGTTTAAGTTTATCAAAGTTCGGTGAAATTTGTTTTTCACAAGCTTTGAAAAGTCTCTCATATGATAACTGGAAGATTTATCAAGCCAAAATGGTGTATGGATACGCTTGGAGGTAATCGGAGATGGTTCGATTTACGGATGGAGCTAACGGGAAGTATATGTTCTATACTCTACCATTTATATACATATATATGTGTTTTTGTTAAGTGTGTTGAAAGAAAAAATTTTAAAAGCTATTGTAATCGGTCGTGATCCTCTGCAGTGATTTCCGCATGGTTCGTTCACGACCGTAGTCGCGGGAAGGGAAAACTATTTCCCGCTTTCAATATTAACTGGCGGACTCCAGTCATTTGGCCCTGAACTTCAGCCATTACCAATAGCAGATGTCCTTCCACGGGGTGCTCCAACAATAGGGGTTCCACGTGATGGCATGTCATTACTCAATCCCGCATTTTGACCCTCAACCAAGGATTGTGTATTTGTTTGGTTTTGATTTTGGTCATTGTTACCCCCGTAGGTAACATGCTAGGTGATGCCAAACCTCATTGTGGAGGGACCCTCATACCCATGTATTTGGCCAGTAGGTCGTGTAGATTTAGTCATGTTTTCATATTATAGGGCGTTGGTCGAAATGAACTTATCCATATTGTGGTTGTTATGGAGTCTAATATGTTCAACCACATCCTCAGTAAGGTAGCATAGCAAAGACCACATCACGGTAGGACTCAATTCCCTATGGCCTTATAGCGGCTGCCTTATGCCAAACCCTCAAAATGCTCCACTACAACTGGAACATGATTTTGGCTGGTTTGCTCCAATCTCACTTCCTTTGTACTTGATCTAGTTTGAGTGTTCTTTTTTTAAGGCATTTGAATTCCATTTCACCAATTCTTCCAATATGATCGCAAATATTGGTGAATAGTAAAAAGAGAGCGTGTAAGGTTTAAACCTCTTGTAACAATGTTTCAAAATGGGGTGAATGATTTTATTAACGAATACCTCCAATGGGCGCAAACACACAATCATAATTGATTAATTTAGATAAAAGAAAAATACATTACTCATAAGAGTCTTTTGATTGTTCTCATCTTCCTCTAGATTTAGCTTTGGGCTTATATAGTAGCACAAATATCCACCTTGGTAATTGCTTGAACGGTTGAATTCCACTATCTCATGGCTCCATGCTTCATCTTCTGCTAGTTGTGGCAACTATCCCTATCGTGCCTCCATGTTGTGGTAATTGCCAAGTTATGCTTCATGTTGTTGTGTGTTACTTGCATCAACCGCTATGAACGTGCGTTGCATCCTTTAACTACCTAGTCAGTTTGTGCAATTATTCCTTGATCCGGGCATTGCTTCGGCTAGCTGGGACAATTTAACTGTTGGTTGAGCGATTTGGAAATTAAGCCGATTGAGCGATACAACCATTAGGGCAATTAGAAGATTGCAAGTTTTGATTGTCTAAAGATTTCGCAATCAGAACTAAACAAGATGAGAGCAGGGCCTGATTGTCGTCCCTACCCATAACAGTAGACCCAATTCCTATTTGTTCTTGCGAGAATTGATCTATTGAATCATGCTTTTCCTTGCACAAGAAACAAAAATATGAATAGGTGCAACAGTGTAATTTGGATACACGTAATCACATTTACAACAACCAACTGTATTCACTATTAATGATAACCCAAGGAGTTGAATTTCGACATGATTAACTAACAAAATTTTTTTGGGACAGAGAAGTGCCCAAGGTCATAAAATTACACGTCTTTCTTTTTCTTCTTATAAGCCAAAGAGAAATTTTAAATAACATAGAAATAAAAACTGGAGATTCTGCAGCAGAAGTGTTAAAAGAACTTGTGCATCTGAGTAGGTTCCTCGTATACAATAACACATTGTGATCGAGTTGTCAGTCTGTTGTGAATTTGCATTCCCTTCAGCATGTTCCTTGCTCCTACCGAAATGCCTTTACTGGTTTTCTTGATAATATGTTTCCAGTGTTGCTAATTCATCATTTTCCATTTTCTTTCACCTTCTTTGAACTAACCTCCTTTTCTCTTAAAGCTTGTCTCTTCTCTTCTCTGCAAGTGTTTTTAAAAATAATAATGAAAAGTGAGAGTTAATATCAAGATTATTTTTTTCCCACTGCAACAAAATATATAACCATATGTAGACTTCAAGTCTTGCTCTATTTGTTTGTGCAAAAAATATACCTTGTGAATTTAGCTTTGGGTTATTATTATTTTACTATTTTAAATTTGAGAAATAATAAATAGATACAAGAAATATTGATGTGTAACATCTTACTACTATATCTTTACAAAAATTACATTCTACTATTAGTAGAAACATGTTACAGATCAATATTTTGTTGTAGTAAAATGTTATTTCCCAATACTTTTTATAATAAAATGTAAGTTATTGTGGTAAAATGTAAGTTATTGCAAGGATATAATACTTTTTATACCCATTTATTATTTCTCAATTTATAAAATAGTGAAATGATAACAAACCTTTAAATTAAAGGGACACAGGATGATGAATCTTGCAGTCACCATATAGGATAGAAAGAAGTTGGTTAGACATGGGGGCAGTCCCCCTTACCTGACTTTAGATATTTCCTCTCTGGATGGGAATTTCCTTTTCTTACTTTGCTTCTCATTTGATAGGGACTCAACACTCCCATTTTCTGTCGAACCAATTTTCTTTTTCTTCAAACCCTTTACATTTGTACTGCCTTTTTTCATCAAAACCTGTTCAGACTTTTCTTCGGCCTTCTTTTCACCATTGCTCTCATTAGACTCAAGAATTTGTTGCTCTGCATTTTCTGAAGGTTCCGGAGCTGTTGATGTTTGCTTTGAATTGCTCATTTTCTTTAACTGTGGAATGTAAAACAGAAATACAGGAGTTACCAACTTGTCCAAAAGTATAAGGCTTGATGTTGCATAAGAAACTAAAAAATCAGACTGGGGGTAGCAAATTGCACCCCATAAGATTCGCTTAAAGATTAAAACCACACTTCTGCTACAAATTAGTTATAATTCCAGATTAGTTAGCAACCCAAGCTGTATAGGCAAGGACTTAACATTTCAAAATGGTTTTCATTTACAAAACGATTTCCGGAGTGCTACACTTGCATGCAAAAGGTAGACAAATTTTAATGTGTGGCTTCCCTAAACAACTGGATCAGAAAAATCAAACAAGAAGAGCTTCACATTCACAAAGATCAAGATTCAAGATCTACCTTAGCTACAAAGAATCCATCCATGTTGTGAACATGTGGATAGAAACGCCTAGTTTTCTCCAAGGATGGATGAAAACGATGTTCCCTAAAGCGAACAAATCTGTAAAATAGAAACACCAGTAAATGTGGAAATTAGCAAATTTCACCACAAATTTCACATTTGACAAAATGCAAGAGACAGCATTACCCTGGCCGTCCAAAGTCTAGTCCACATGGCACAAGTTTCACATCCCTCTTTTTGAGTGCATAGTCGATGACTGCTTCATTCTGCAATAGATAATCTACCATGAGATATTTATTTACTTATTTATTTTTGGAGACAATGAACTAGAAATTCGCAAGCACATCCGACAAACCTCAGGAACCATTATGGAGCATGTGGAGTAAACAATATATCCCCCGGACTTGGAATTAGCGTCCACCATGTCGATTGCCGCAAGTACCAGTTGCTTAAAAAAACATGTAATTAGTAAATTAAAAAATTATATACAACCAAAGAATAGCAGGGCAAAGAAAACATTATAGAACAGGTATCTGCTTGTTTGCTAGCAAGGAGATGCACCTATTGTAAATAATTTACTGCTTATGTTTCTTTAATTTGTATGCATAAGGGGTAGTTTAGTAATTTCGCATTGTGGGGCTTAATTGTCGTTCAGTCAGTACATGGGTTTGTTTTGTAAATGTTGTGTACATGTTTTGTTTTGTAAATTTTGGGTATATGTTCAGTCTTCAGTCGTACATTTTTTTTCCAACTCATAATTGATAGCACATAATAGATGGATATTCGGGAAGCACGTTATTCTTCTCTGCTCCTTCCTCATACCAAAGCTCCCAAATGCATCTTAAAAGGTTTACAACATGAAAAAGAACACACCTTCTGCAAATGGGTACAATCCTGTATATCTTCAAGGCTTTTAGAAGTTTTAACAGACTCGTCTTTAGATATAACCTGCACATTATGACGTAGAGATCATTTTGCCTCATCAAGCCAATATCACAAAAGAAGCCACCCTAAAAGTCAATTGCTTACCCCAGTGCCACTACATGGAGCATCCAACAATACTCTATCAACAGTGTTAAGACCCAAAACCTTGGGCAGCTGAAAGAAAAGAACATCAAACAAAGGAAAGAAGAGTCATTGAACATGTTTAATGGATATAATCAATGCTCATCTATAAGCAAAAATGATTCATATGACAATACACATACATACAATGGTTGTTTGTGACTTGTCTATATAAATCATGAACATATAAAAGATACAGATTTCAATGTCAAGTTCATTATCCATTTACAAGGAATAAAATTCTGTGTCATTAATTTTCAAAGCAATTCAATCACCAAACAAAATATTTGCCAAGCCTCAAAAACAAGCTTGCCAACAAAACCAAGGACAAAAAAGAGACCAGTGTACAATAATTTCTAAAAAACCTAGAAACATTGAACTTTAAAAAGTATTGCATAAGTTTGAAATACAACAAGAAGCTAACCTCCTTCCCATCATAGTTGCAAACTATGGTGTTAGTCACCCCCATACGATGCAAATTTGCAGTCAGAGACTTGAGCCTCGATGCCTTCATCTCATTTGCATAGATTAGTCCTGGTGATAATTGAATCAGAACAACAGATGAATAATAAAATTCAAATAAGAACATATTTTTTATAAAATAACAAAGAAAGAGAAAATATGTGGTAACTTGTTCCTATAAATTGGTTATAACATGCATGAAACTGGAAGAAGCAAGATTAATAAAATAATAATAAGGAAAAACGTGGGCATAAAATATCATCAATACTTGACAGTAAAATATATCACTATCAGATATGGAAACCTTAACCATGTTTGCAAATAAACACTACTTAACTAATCGAATCTTTCAAAGACTACTACATACCTGTATTTTTCATAAGAGCAGCAATGTAAGTTGTTTTACCACCAGGTGCAGCACTGCAACAGGTATAAATTGTCATCAAAAGCGAAAATATAGTGATACTTGAACTTTCTGTGACAATATTTTGGAAATTCATGCTTTCTAATAACAGTAAATTTCTTCCTTATTTTATGTGAATGTAGCACACAGCAATAAGCAAAAATTAGTCCAGGATACTGTAATAAACCACCTCAACGCAATTAAGCATATTTTCACTCTTCTAGTAGCAGGATAATCACTTCTTTCCTGTGTGCACATGCTAGATATACTAAACTATCCTTTGTGCGTATATTTCATCGAATTTTTCCAACACTTAGGCAGTCTTGACTGAAGTAGCACAATACTTAACAAAAGTTAAAAGGTCGCTACGAGAAGTATCTAGCAGAAGTTGTTAAATTTCTGTACTTGAGAAAAAGTACTCTTCAGTGTTCTAAAACACGCTAGGTGCTAATCGGCCACAGAGAATTCAAAATTAGGGTTTTAGGTCAATTTGGGGATTTCCGATTTTGATGGAATTTGGACAAATTGATCCTAAGAAAAAGTTGTTTGAGTGATAAAGAAGGTTTTTAGATGGTCAAGTTGATGACAAAACAACAAGAAATGAAGAAATTAGGGTTTATATTTTGAAAATTGGTGCTTTTTGAAATTTATGAGATAGAAGAATTGATATTGTAAAATTAGGGTTATGGTTAAGGTTAGGGTGTCAAAAAAGGAGCGGGTTAGGAATTCAACATCGGCGGTGAACGGTAGATTATGGTGCGGGGAACGCCACGAAATGGATAGAAGACACCGGCTAGGCGATGCAACGCCTAACTCCAACGATTTGGAGCTAGGCGAGGTGGCACAAAGCCCCAGAGTGAAAACACGGCTCTAGGCACTGCGTATTAGAACACCGGTACTCTTGACCATCATGGTTTCACAAGAAAATCAAGATATTTTCAAAAAGGGTATGAAAGCCACATCACAAACTTGCACAAAATATGATAATAGCAATTAAAATGAAGGGAGAACTTACGCCATATCAATAACTCGCTCTTTTTCTTGGGGAGCAAGGGCCATCACAGGCAGAAAAGAGCTTGAACTTTGAAGCTGGCAGAAAAAACAAATCACAAGCTTTAAGTACACCCCAAACATAACATAGAACCTGCAAAAGAATGTGAAGAAAGCCTTTTTATACCATGTAAAATCCAGCCATATATTCTGGCGTAGCACCAATTGGCACTTGAGAATCATAGACAACCAAACCAACCTGCAATAACAGTATCAAGGTTCTTATGTTAACAACATAAAACATTAAATATAGAAAAGGAAGAGTAATTACAAGGTAAATCTTACTTTTGACCACTTGCTTAAGGGGTCTAAATTTACTCCTCTGTTTATGAGAACATCAGCCAAATCACGTCTCCGACTCTACATACAAACAGAAAAATGAGAATTCTATCAAGATGCAGAATAGTGGGCAGAAATCATATGATAAGACACAGATCAGAATGCAGCAATGCCTAATTGTAGTATCACCTTTAGAGTGTTCGTTCTTAGACATATGGGTCGCGGCTTTTCAAAAGATTCAATAAGTTCCATAAGTTCAACTGGTGGAAACATCTGTAAAAGAAATGCACATTTTAACACAAAATTCCTAGTATCAACGTCCAAAACCAAAACCCTCCAAACAAAAGTGATATGAAAAAGAAAGGGGTAAGAGAAAAGGCAGAGAGAAAGATAGCCATAGTAGTAGACAATAAAGGAAATAATAACTTATCAACTACCTCTACCAAAACCCCAATTAGGAACTCATTGTAGCCATAGTATGACCCCAAATCCACTTTAAGTAACTGAACATACTCTTTCCTTGCTGTTCCCTTTTGACTCAAATCCTTAAAATTTGAAAGCACTCGAACAACTGTAATTAAATAATAGTTAGACTTGAGGTAAGCAGCTTAATTTGCAAAACAGTTAAACCATAAAAACAGTGAGTCAATTGGAAATCTAACTCACTCTCTTTTATCCTCCTCTGAAGATTTGGTAGATCAGGAGGTCGTTGTTTCTCTTCTTCAAGTTCCTAAGTTATAGGAAAATAAAAGAATTATATAAATTAACAGGTAAAAAGAAAAAGAAAATCAAACATAATATTAGTCTATTAGATAAGTTAGGTATGGAAAAAAGAAAAAGAAAAGTTCCAGCGAATGATGTGAAACCTCCTTGGTTGGCAATCTGAATTCATCAGACTCTTCTTTAATGTTCAGCTGCATTTCTTCAAGAGCTTCTTCTTCTTCCCTTGCACGTTCTTCATCAATAGCTCTTGACTTCTTTTCAATATCAGACAAATCTGTATCTGAGTCTGAGTCTGAACCTGAATCAGAACCTGAACCTGAACCAGGGCTTTTCTCTGCAACAAGATAATGATTTAAAAGAAGAATCAGCAACATAATTCATGAAACAAACCCTCCAATCAGGAAACCAAAACTTCGAACTAAAGATAATACAGTAGACTCATAAAACCATAATACCTTCATCGTCATTTCCTTGAAGAAAATCATCAGCAAGGGGATCGTCTCCATCTGAAAATAGTTCAGAACCAGCATCTGAACCAGACTCCTCCCTTTCATCCTCAAATTCTTGGGGATCTTTTACTTCTTCGTGTGCGATATCAGAATCCGAATCATCATAAACCTCTTCTTTCTTGGACCGTTTCTCAACAAACAGATCATTCTTTTTCTGCTTCTTTTTCAGTGGTGGCTTTTGCGATTTTGTTGCCTTTTTCTTATTAAATGCAGAAGGTGCCATTAAAGCTGCATAAACAAGACAGAAGCAGCCGCAGAGATAAATTAACAACAAAAGAGTAACAGAAGCAGCAGCAGAGAAAAATTAACAAAAAAACAGTCACTACTATAAACAATCAAACTTAAAGTTACACCTGTTATTATCAGGCCACAAAACTCTAATAGAATCTAGTAAGCACAAACAGAAAAATTCCCACTTGATCAAGTCTCACACACACACATTGGCTAATCTAATCTAAGCATATTTTGTTTCCTGTCACTCTTTGAAAACAAATGAACATACAAGAACAAAAGGCAAAGATACCATTTAACAACATTGTTAATTCTTAATAAATTCCATATTAAACATAATGCAGTCATGCATGCTTCTAAATCAAAGGCAAAAGCAAGAAAAATTGAATTAAAAAACACAACTTGATCATTTCTTCACGCAAAATATAGCAAAGTTTCAGTTTGTTATTTTCCTATTCAAATGCTACACGCAAATAATTAGAGTTATGCTTAAAAACAAAAAAAGTGAAAAACAAGCAAATCCTAAAAACATACAAGTGAAAACAACAACAACAAAAGGCAAAAAAAAAAAAAAAAAAAGATAACACATTAAAAGATATGAGTTTTAAGTTATTTTGTTAGTGAGAGAAAAGCTTACAGGTTAGTTTTTGAGAGAAAAGCTTACAATTTTGATGACTGACGGCAGGACTTGGGAGCTAGGGTTTAGGGTTCATCAGAGAGAGAGAATTAGGGGAAAGAGAAAACATAAATAGGATTTATTTGGGGCTGGGCTAATAACTTCAAGATCCCTAACTATTAATAAAATCTAACTAATAACATAGTTTTCGATTTTTAAGTATTTTGGACTGCAGTAAACTGTAATGACTCGGGTTATATTTGGTGTTGCGAATAAAAAATTATAATAAATAAATGATAATTTTAAAAGGCGTTAAATAATTTTGATTTATGTGAAAAATAATTATTGTACTTTTTATAATATCTTGATAATAGGGGAAAGTTAAATATTTTCATAGTTCGTAATTTTAGATACAATCATAATTAGGGGGCATATTCTTTGAATTTTCGTATGGGTCCCTTTTGTTTTATCGAATGTTGTTAACCTGACTTTTTCTCTAAGTTTACCAAAAAAACTACAATGTCGTTTGATATAGAATATTAATTGAGAGTATAAACTAGTTTATAAATATTACAGTGAGAGTATAAGCTGATTTATAAGCTCTCCAAATTCTCTACCAAACACAACATATATATAGTCTAAGTTTTATGCCAACGATCTTAGATGACGTGTCGTCTCTTTTAAACCAAAGAAATAACTCAAGATTTTGTATAGAAAAGGAATCAAATGGTCTGTATTGGAGTCCAATGACAGAGATCTCTCATGCACCTGAAATTTCATGGACTTTAAAACTCACTTCAACCCAAGAGAGATCACTTAAACATGAAGCTCAAATTTAATATGAATAATTAAACATATCACACTATAATTTGCTCTCTATAGTGGGATTCAACATTTCAACCCTTTGGTGAATGTTGGGCAATTAACCCAAGAATAAGATAATACTAGCTAGTTGCATGGACTACTTTCTACAATGTCAGAAAAAAAATATTAAAAGTTAAAAATATACTCCATAGCCCACACAATTTTATTAAAACAAGCTTAATGATAAATCACTGTACAAGACTTTACCTCTTTGGCAATTCCTTTTGTTTTCCTCCTTATTTTTTTTAATTATTTTTTTAATAGAGAAAATTTCAGGGTAGCACTTGTAATATCATATATTATATTGTGAGGAGGTTGGCGATATGCTTATAAAAGTTGAACCCCTCAACTAGTTAGACATGTTTTTGATTGGCTTGCAATCCACGTCAAGAATAAATATGTAAAAGGAAAACTTTCAAAAGTGGACAATATCTTACTGTCAGATCCTCACAAAATGGTATCAGAGTCAGCTTCCAAAAATTGCAAATGTTGGGGTGAATCGTAATATCTTACATTATTTGGAAGTATCTTAGTAATATGCTTACAAAGCGTTGAACCCTTCTATTAATTGGACGTATTTTGGTGTATTTGTAATTCACGCTAACAACAAAATAGTGAGGATGAAAGATTAGACCGTTAATTACATCTTTTTAAAATTAATAATATATTGCTAGTTGGATTGGTCCCCACACTTTTTTGGGACCAAAATCATCATAATTTTGAAGAGCAGAATAAATTATAACTCTCATGAATATGAATAGGACGTAGCCAGAAATATGATTCAATCGGATAATATTTAAATTATAATTTATTGATCTATTCATACAAGTTCATATATTATAAAAAAAAAAAAAAAAACAATTAGTGAAGAAAAAATTGATCCTATAATACTAACAATTAGAAACAACTAAAAAGATTAAAATCGCTAAATTATAATTTATTGATCTATTCATACAAGTTCAATTTTTGGACAAAAAAACATCATAACCTCGAAGAGTAAAATAAATAATAACTCACATACAAGTAAGGCACATTTAAATTATAATTTATTATGATTTATTTATACAAGTTCATATATTATCAAAAAAATTCAATATCCTAATTGAAATAATTCGTGAAGGAAAAATTGATCGTGCTATTTTTTTTAATCGTTAGAAATCTCGCCGCCAAATCACCCCTTCCGGCTTTAACGGAGTAGGTAAAACCTCCGACTGTTTTAAGTTCTTATAAGAAACGCACTCTTTGGATTCGAACTCAGGACCTCAAAATTGGATCCTGAACCATATACCATCAAAATTGATAAAACATTAAGATGACTAAAATTTTTAACACTAATGATGGGATTGGAAATACCTTTGATATCACTAAATTTTCATTGAAATTACTAAAAGTACTCAAACTTAATGTGACAATAATCAAATACAATAGAGTAAAACAACCAAAAACACTTGCATATATTTAAGCAAACTTTGCTTTGATAAATTTCCTAGAATTTTTTTTTTAAAAAAAATGAAAACTATAATCAAACAATATAATTGTAAAAGAAAATGCATGCATTTGATGCTCTTATTTGCAAAAAAAACATTAGATTAAAACAATCAGTTACCCTTAAATGTGTACAATGATAATTAAATAAACTTTGCATTGACTAGTTTCTTAGTATAGTTTTTTTTTTTTTCCAAAACTATAATTAAATAATGCAATTGTAAAGGAAAATTTGTGCATTTGATGCTCTTATTTGCTAAAATCAAGAAGTTTAGCTCAGTTAAATTAAAGTTGACTAATCTTATATTCAAAATTATTTTCTCAAAACAAAAAATATAAGAAAATTTCAACAGTTGCCCAACTTGTAAAGTGCACAGCTTTAGCTGTTGGCATAGTAGATATTGTTCCAATAATAGAATATGTCTGCTTGATATACACATTAAATCCAACAATATATATATATATATATTTACAATATTTGACATACTTGTATTTATTAATAATAGTAAATGTACTATTAGAAACTAACATATGCTATTTGAAAAATCCAGCCAACAATTATTCACAAATTTAATGCATATAATTAAACAATGTTCTTGCTAACAGGGAATGTCTTTCTTAAGAACTTAAAACACAGGGCATCCTTCAATCACAACACCTGGAGCTGTGGGGCATGTTGCCAAGGGACAATGATCACTGCTATCCAAACCCCACCATTGTGCACCAAAATTATCATAAGACTGAAGGGACAAGAAAATGAAAACTCCCATGAATGCGACGCCAGCATCCAATGCTGCTGATAGAATTCACTGCTCTAGCTGGTGGCAAGCTCCCTGTGCTTCCTAATATAATGGGAAAGTGAATCAGCCTAATCCATTTTTGTTCAGGGAATTTGCACCAAAGAAGCCATACTGGACTTGTCAAAACCTTCACAAGCATAGGTAGCAAGAGCAATTGTCAAAACCAATATAATATGGAACCACCATTGAGGTACTACTTCATAGTTCTTCTTCATCAATCTTGTGTGGACATTGCCAAACTTATCTCGTGCTGAAGACGTTGTACGTTTCCACATTTGCCAAATGTCTCTGCTTAGATTTTTCATAGTAGAGAGGAAGAAAATAATGCAACAATTATTAAACCAAAAGATTTATTGCAAGAGAAGAAAACCAAAAAAATTGAAGTTTATGTAATTGTGTTGATGATCTTACTTTCCATCAAAGAGAACAACATGGGAAATAGTAGCTGTCAAAGTTGCAAAGCTCAATCCATAATTGAAGGCAATGAAGGGAGAAAGGTACAGTTTGCTATAATTGTTGTAGGCATCATGATCAAAATCAAAGGTGTTCGTCATTTATGATTCTGGAAACGTTGTAAGGCTGACCAGTAGAGTCGAAAGTGTGAGAAGAGAAAATTGGGAATCGCTTAGCGTCGTATGTATTAGTCCAGTAAGCAATGGGAACGAGAACATGGAGAACAAAGATAAACCCAACTAACACATTGATAATGGCAAATGCTGGTGTGGCTAAAGGAGTTCCCAAGAAAGCAGCAACAGTAGACCAATCAAGGCCAAAAGAGCAGATGCCTAGACCATTAAGGCCTGAACCAATCTGATGTGCTATCACTGACTTCTTCCAAATCCAGCAAACAAAGGAGAGGGAAGATAAAGTAGGGAAAAGATACCCTGGAACAGCATAATAAGCAAAGCTTGATGCGAAAACCATGAGAAAGAATTGCAGCCTCGTAACCCCTCCCTTTGGTCTCTTTTCTTTCTCATGCAATGCCCTGCAGTTTACATAAACAACTTGTCACTAAGAGAAAGTTATGCTCTGATTATTGGAAACATAAATTTTTCGATGTGGTGAAGTGTTGAATTACCTGATTAGAGAGACTTGAACCAAATTTGTTGGCCACCAGATGAAGGGTGAATCAACAAGGTATTTTCTGAACAAGCCAGCCCAGCCATAACCAAGCAACTGAATTTCATCAAACAGTATGAATAAGTTTCCATGTTTTTCTTTCATAATCTTGTTGGGTTTCTCTAAGGTCCCAATGATCAAATCAAGCAATGAAAATACATGTGAATACATCAAAGAAGTTGCGGAATACTTACAATGATCGGTTTGGATGCGACAAAGAAAAAACTTTTCCTCCATGGTGATGAAGCTCTCGGCCAAGGTGGTCTTTGTGCTCCAAGTTGAATCTTCAAGCTCCAAGCTTTGTGATTCCATGCTCATGAAATTAGTTCCCTATCACCTTAGGATGACCCCTTTGTGTGCTAACACTTCTTGATTTTGCAACAAAATCATCACTTTGCTTCTACCATGCTCACGGCATTTTGAAGAACAAAAGGGAGAAAGAATTTGGCCCTTGGCCGAATACATAGGGAGAGAAAGAGTTGAGATGATTTTTCTTATTTTGTTTTCTTAAAACAATAATGAAAAACTATCACCAAAATTTGGTATTAGTCTTTCAAAAAGTCAACCAAAGTTTTAGCTCCAAATTTGCATTAAATGCCCACACCAACTTCTATCATGAATAGTGATTGCATGTCACTCACCAAAAAGGTGACTTGACATCTATCACTAAAGTGACAAGTGATGTAACTCGCGATGTGACTTGCGACCGCACTTGATTCAAAATCGAAGTGGCGTCGCAAACACATTCCGGGCTCGGTTTCGTTAATTCCAAATTAACGAATTTTCCGTTACGACGAAATTAAATCTAATTTAATTAAATAACTTTGCCTAACAAAATTATTATTCTCGTCGCTAACGAATTAATTCTAAATTAACTCGTTTGCCCGAATTAAAATCTAATTTTAATTCCGCGTCGAAATTCAATTTCGTATAATATATCGAATATATTATTTTATCGATTAATTCCAAATTAATCGTTCTCTCTCTTTAATTAATATTTTATCCCAGATAAAATATCTCCGTAATTAATCCCAGATTAATTTGCTCTCTCTTTAATTAATATTTTATCCCAGATAAAATATCTCCGTAATTAATCCCAGATTAATTTTCTCTCTCTTATAATTAATCCCAGATTAATTTTCTCTGCCTTATAATTAATCTCAGATTAATAAAGTGCGAGTCATACGTCATCGGTGAATCTTAGGGAAGCGACCCATGAGATCCCCGGATATGTTGGCAGTAAATCCGGTCGTCGGACTATCTAAACACGTACGTACCTAGTACTACATTTTTACCGATTTACAAGACAAGGTTGGCTTCTAGCAAAGCGTCATGCCTACCCAATTCTCCAGAAATATCCTTACAGGAATATGTGATCTATATCAGGCATAGTATACGTAGTATTGCGTATTTCGATCCAGTATCGGATGTCAGGTGCAAGGCCTGGGGCTGAAATTGTGTATGCCCCATACGAAGAACATATCGGATCTCTGGTAACTAGTCTCTATAATCGGATAAACATGACCTAGTCATAATATCCCGATAGCTGCAGCATATAAGAACACCAGTTCCGTATCCTACGTGATCATCATCTCCACTATGACTGGAGTGATACTTCCATCTCGACATCACACCCACTACGATTCTTAATATACCCAGAAGAGGCGTACACAAAACCTGTTAAAGCCTTGGACGACCAAAACCAAAGTATATTGATTGTCGCAAGTATTAGCGGTGCAAGTCTCAGGTTAAGACCAAATACACCTACCCTGATTCGGACTTCCATAGACACATAGTCATACTACCAATGGAATTCTGATGGGTCTATCCAGAGCGAAGCTGTTTCCCGTACCATCGGTAAACACAACCTCCTATTACACTTGCATGAGTATCATATACCCAAATATATGAGAACTATGCATTTATGCTCCCACAACGCGCACAAGTGTAATACTAGTCTTTTACGCATTATCGATGTCCAATCTCGATAATACTCTGACTAGGGATATTTAATGATTAAACCTTTATGGATTGATATTGTCTCTTATCATCTCAATCTGAAACTAATCATGTGGACCTTTTATCATTTATACATCTTGGTAATCTAATTACAAATGACAGAAGAGCAATTTCCTTTGTCACATAGTTAATTCGTACAACACATCATGATCTGTACAAATAGTGATGCTATGGGTCATAACTATCCAACAATCTCCCACTTGGCCTATAGCCAATCACTCAAGTGTCCAACACCCGAACTATGTACGGTTCGCTCAAACTTATGCTGAGGAAACGCTTTTGTCAGCGAATTTGCATGATTATCATCTGATGCGATTTATTCGATCATCACATCACCACGATGTATGATCCGAACGAATAAGATAAATAATTTGAAGTATATATCTGGATCGTTGATAAGACCAATAATTCTTTAGCCTGCGACGTAGCCTAGCTCAACTGCTAACAGAACTACTCCTAATCTAATTAGGGTTATTATCGACCCAAATGGCTTCTATTGCTGCCTCAGCTGCAACAATAATCCACTTTTGTTGTTTATTCGGTAACAGTATCTTGCTTGGAAGATTTCCAGTTCACTATTCCGTTTTTCAAATTTTATAGTACCGTTATTGCGACTTATAGTCGTCATTATCGGTTTGGAAACTTGCAGTAGTGAACCCAGTTGTAGGCATTGCATTTTCGCATGTGAAACCCGATGATGAGTCTCAGTTGGAGGCACTACCTTTTTAGCTAAGGATATTGCGGGAAACGGAGGTCGGAAGGGGAAATTTAGAATAAGTATGTCATCGGATTCATTTCGCAAGTTCACTGTCTTCGTTAGTGCTGCGTTCGTTACTTCGTTCGAACGTCAAGCAGATTGCGGGCGTTCGTGTAACGTTCAAATGGGCGTTCGAACGGCGTCGGTATTTCTGGTTTTGCTGCTAGCCTCACACCCCAGCCCAATTAGCCCCCCAAAGCCCATAAAACACATCCCAATTAATAAAACACATTTAAAACACATGGGAAATTAAATTAAATATTAATTAGATAATGTAATTAAATAAAATAATTAATTAAGTCATATACCAAATTAAATAAAACATAATATAATCATACCTAATTAAAACAAATCAAATATATTAACTTCCTAACTAAACAAAATCACATACTAAATTAAAAAGATGTCATGCCTAATTAAAATCAATCATAACAAATTAAATATTTTGTATTCCTAATCTAGCCAAGATTTGTCCCTCCTCAATCTAATCCTTTCCTTGTTGAATACCAAATCAAATCCTCCTTTTAATGCCAAAATCCCTTACTTGTGAGACAAGGTGAAGCCCTAGCCATTCTCTATATAAACAACCTCTAACCAAGACATGCACTCCCATAGCTCATACACAAGACTTACACGAAAATCACAACACCAAGAACTCTAGCCACTCACGGCAATAAGAAGAAGCACAAATAAAACTCTTCTCTTCATCTCTCCTTCTTTGGCCGAGAATACCACTATCATCCATCCCCTCCATTGCCGAATTTTAACAGCCATTACAACCACCAATACAGCCCCTAACCACCACTGAAAACCACCTCCATAAACTCCCCACACATCACCGAAAATACACCCCCAAAACAGCAGCCAAATCCTCTTAAAACAGTCCCTAAAATCCTCAAAAAAGTAACATAAAAACTGCATTCATAATCCTTAAAATAATCACACAAGACTACACTAAAAACCCACAAAAAAACACTCAGAACAGTCCGTTGAAACGTCAAAACAAGTGACCTGAACAGTGAGCAGCAAAACAGAGGCCAAACAGCAGCATAACGGAGACCGAACAGCAAGCAAAACAGCAAAACAGTTAGCTAGGACGCTAAACCAGTGAGCCGGAGAAGTTGAGGAGCCTTACCCTTCCGGCATCCGTGAAACGCAAGCCTAAAAGTTGGCAAAAATGTTAGACCTGAGGGTATTTTCCACACTCGTTTTCTGTTTTATTTGTATTATTTATTGAGTATTGCTTGCATGATTGTTATGATGAAATGCATGTTGTGGCCCTTGAGTAGATAAATATGCATGAATTATGAGATGTTGTATGTTGTGGCCTTGGAATAAAATGAGAGATGTGTCAACTCTCGCGGTATATCAGATGGAAACCCGGACATAAATTTCATAGCCGATTCCGAATGGACAGTAGTATGATATGTACTCGGGATACAACTCCACGTACCGCTTGAGTAAACGGCACCCTCTTTTGTGTTGTGTTGCTTTGATTTATTTATTTTTCGTCACTTGAATTCTGCATGTTGCTTATTTATGCATGATTCAATCGAGCGCATGGGCTTAGTAAGTGCGATGAAAGGTCCCCTATTTGAAGGGGTTAAAACCCTTTATCACGATGTTTTGCCGCGCCGGTTGATGTGTGTTCGGTTGAATGCAAGATACGTTCAATCGGGAATACTAAGTTTGGTATTATTGTTTCTTTATTCTTTATATGCATGATTCAATCGAGCGCATGGGCTTAGTAAGTGCGATGAAAGGTCCCCTATTTGGAGGGGTTAAAACACTTTACCATGATGCTTTGCCGCACCGGTTGATGTGTGTTCGGTTGAATGCAAGATACGTTCAATCGGGCATACTAAGTTTGGTATTATTGTTTCTTTATTCTTTGTATGCATGATGCGATCGAGCGCATGAGCTTAGTAAGTCGGATTAAAGGTCCCCTATTTGGAGGGGTTAAAATCCTTTACCACGATGCTTCGCCGCGCCGGTTGGTGTATATCCGGTTAGGTGTGAGATGAGTTCAATCGGATACGTGAGGTCCCACATTATGGATTTGTTTGCCTATGAATGTATTGCATGCATCAGGTCTGGTTCCGTTCGAACGCGTTCTCGAACGCTATATGAACGCGAACCTTCTATTTACCGTTCGAACGCGTTTACAAACGCTACGCGAATGCGCACGCACTTTCTTAGTTTCATCATGCATCAGGTCTGGTTCCGTTCGAACGTGTTCTCGAACGCCATACGAACGCGAATCTTCTGTTTACCGTTCGAACGCGTTTACAAACGCTACGCGAACGCGCACGCACTTTCTTAGCTTCATCATGCATCAGGTCTGGTTCTGTTCGAACGCGTTCTCGAATGCTATACGAACGCAAACCTTTTGTTTACCGTTCGAACGCGTTCTCGAATGCTACACGAACGCACGCCCACTGAACTGAGTTATTTTCGTCAGATTTCGTACATAATTGTCCCTAGTAGCTATTCCCTCGTATGATGAACCTGATTGTTTCTCTGTATTACGCAAAGATTGTGTATGTGTCATTCATCTATATTCCCCACATGTATGAGTACAATGTGTTTAATGTATTACACTTCATATACCTATGTCATGATAACATTTGAGTATTATTTCTTGTGGTATATCGAATGGAAACCCAGACATAAATTCCGTAGCCGATTCCGAATGGACGGTAGTACGGTCTGTACTTGGGATACAATTCCATGTACCACTTGGGAAGGTGCTCACATGTGTGCTTGTGTGGTTAGTATGTGTGCTTGTGTTTTCTTGAATATAATATGCCAATGAAGTTGTATGTTCGTCGTTTCTTTGATGTACTTCAAGCATGCAATCTTAGATGTGAAATATATGTAAGTTTATGTGTAAGTTTTATTTTGTACATGTGAATTTAGAAGCATGATACTATTGGAAACAAGTGTTACTTAAACCTGATTAAATTATTACATAAATCCTTTCCTTACAAGTGGCATAAGTAATAGACCATTCCGAACCCAACGGTTTGAGGTCTTCCCTTACGATGGGTGAGTGCGGCCTTAAATCTCATTTTCCCGGTTCACACCGGGTGGCGACTCCATTATTCTCCGGTTTAGTCCCCCGGACTATTCCGTACTCCCAACCAGGCCGCGAGCCTGGAACAGCATGCGTCGTCCAGTTTCTGTGTCCCACACCAGTCACTTCAAGTTCTCTTTCTCCATAGTATAAGACAGCATCCTTAGATCATCTAAGATACTAAATTATGTTCTTAACTTCAATCCAGTGACTATCACTTGGATTGGCCCGATTGTGACTCCATATGCTCAAAGCGTATGAGACACCAGGTCACGTACATTTTTCAATGTACGAGTTCTCGGAGAGTATTAACAACTTTTAGATCTATCCCAGTAGATCTTTATTCCTAGAATAAATGTTGTTTCTCCCAAGAATTCTATGGTGAATTTTCATGAAAGCCAAGCTTTCATCGATTGTATTATGGGAATATCATTTCCAAGAAATGACATGTCATCATTACTTAGGACATTCATTGTCAGTGCGCTCCCACTAACCTTCTTATATACACAAGAATCATATTCGTTTTTGAATTAAATCATACACCATTATGATTACATCAAAACGATATAGTTCTAAGAACGTTATGCTTGTTTCAATCCATCCATGGATCGAATTACCTTGCAAACCTTGTTTGCTCGTTTTGGTACGACAAAACCATCAGGATGTTGTATACATCCTCCAAAATGTTTCCGTTTAGGAAAGCGGTTTTGGCATTCAGCTGCCATATTTCATGAATGAAACATACAGCATCAACAAGCATTATCCAAATAGATTTAACCATGGCAACGAGTAAAAGGTTTCGTCGTAATCGACACAATGTTGATAACGATACATTTTGCTACAAGCCTAGCTTAGTACGTTGGTATGTTGCCTTCCATGTATGTCTTCCTTGAAGACTTATATAGTACCAATAGGCATAATGCATTGTGGTACAACAACTAGTTCCAAACTTGGTTGGTATACATGGAATCCATTTCGGACTTCATGATACTTTGCCATAATAGGGAGTCGATACCTTGTATCACTTCCTCATACGTAGTCAGTTCGTATTCCTCAATAAGATTGACATCTTTATGAGGTGAGATCAGAAACCTATACCTCCCAGGTTGTTATCCGACTCTCTCCGACTTACGTGGTTCTTGTGTATTCGAAGATTATTGGTATAATTTCATCATTGATGAACTATTTGTATTCCATTAAAGAATCGGTGCCTGGAACAGTATTACTCCGATTTTCATCGAGTTTTACTTTCCTCCCACTTACCACTGCATATAGGTATACCTCTTAGGAAAACCGCATGGTGAACAACAATTACATTGTTCTCTAGTGAGTTGTATAAGTACTATATTTTGGTTTCCCTAGGATAACCCACAACTTAGGCACTTATCCGATTTGGGTTCTGGTTTGGTATCATCCAAACATATGCCTAGCATGCCCAAATCTACAGGAATGAGAAAACCCAGTTTCTTTCCTGTTCATATCTAATATGAAATCTGTCAAACAAATTTTTATGGAACCTTATTCAAAATAAGTTTTACACTGTTAAATGCGTATCCGTTGAAGGAAATGGTAGCTCAGAGCGACTCATGATCAACCTTATCATGTCCAACAAAATTCGGTTTCTAAATTCGGACACACCGTCAAATTGACGTGTTTCGGGAGGAGTCCTCATTGAAAGAATACTATACTCTTTCAAGTATATGAGAAACTTATTGCTTAAGTATTTTCATCATGGTCTATCCGTGACGGATTTATACTTTAGCCAATCTGTCTGTCAACTTCGTGTCGAAACTCTTTGAATTCATCAAAAGTTTCTGATTCGTGTTTCAAGAGAAACACATAACCATAACGCGATGCCACATCCGTAAAGGTCACAAAACATTCATATTCACCTCTAGCCTAGCTAGATATGAGCCCACTTACTTCACTATGAATAGGGGCTAACAGATCGATGACATTTACACTTTTACCAAGTAAAAAGTACTTTAGGCGCTTTGCCCAAAAAACTAGATTCGTAGACATCATTTGAATGGAATCAAATTTGTCCTAGTACCCACTCTTCGAAAGTGTGGATATTCGAGTCTTGTTAATTGTGTCCCAGACAACAATGCCACATATAAGTCTCAACTGATTAACTCAGTTTGAGCTATTTGTTTGTCATGTCATATGTTCGAGATTCATTTATATTCAAAATATAAATACTCTTATTCACATCTAATGTGCTTATCTCAATATCATCTTTATATAATAAAACACTTTAGTGTTCTAGAATATAAAGGTATACCCGCAACGGGTTAAACCATGATATAGAGATAATGTATCTAGTTAAACCAGTTACATTTTAACAGTTTCCTAATTGAAGTACACACCCGAAGGGTAGCTCCTAAACTTAGGTTTCTACGGTCAAAACAGCGACTCTCGTCCCATTTCCGATTTGCAGATTAATCTCATCTGAAGTCAGTATCCTGCTTGTTAGCAGATTCTGCACATCAGTACATATATATGTACCACACTCAGTATCTAAAATTCAATTTTAATACTAGTAGTGAACATGCTTATGACAAACATGTTTGAAGTCGGAGCCTTGCACCGTCTTCAATTCCTTCATGTCTGCCTTGTCCATACGGCAGTCACGCTTCAGTGACCCCGTTTGCCACAATATAGGTAGACATTTTGGGATATGTCCTTTGTCTTCCCAGAAGATTATAATGATTTTGCCTTTGCCCCTTTTCCACATCCAGAAGCTTTTGGCCAAGCCTTGGCCTTCCAGAATATCGAAGTAAGGTTCGTCCTGCGCTTCTCGCCTTATTGCAAAATTTGGCTTTGTCTCCTTGAGTATATCCATTAACTCTCCAAGAGTTTACTATTGCAATTTATTCTTCTAAGATCTATAGATAGATCTATGAAGATCCTTCAATTTCAATATCATACTATAAGGATCTAATCTTTAGTTCTGACTAAGAAATTAAGGAGTGTATTTGGCAAGCTTAATGGATTAAACACTAAAGTTATCATTACATGAATATTCCAAATATCATGTTCTTCTATTTGCTTAACTCCGGGCTTAGGCCTAAGATGTTATTTTATCAAATAAAGTAACTTCTTAGTTTTCAGGACTATCCAGAAGTTTTATTCCCAATTTGAAAATTAAAGTCGTTTAAATACATTTTCACCCAGGATTATGTTTTAAACACTAATCTTTCATTTATCTTGATTCTAATAGACTAACTATCAAATCAATGATTTTAGGTACTATTCATTATAATGATTACTATAGTCCAACTATATAATCAACTATAATTTAATTGATTAAATTCAATTATATTGATTACTATAATTCAATTATAAAATCAATTATTAATTGAAATGGTTAATTCAAATATATTGATTACTATAATCCAATTATATAATCAACTATAAATGAAATAGTTTGAATACAGTCCAACTGTTCAATAAAACAACAATTAAATATTAGTACAACTAATATATTAATTTATTTGAAGAAATATTTGAAATGAGCGCGTATGGCAAGTAATTAAACGAATATTGCAAATTTAATACTTGCCTCCCACTATTTTTCGGCGAGCCTCTAGCCCTCTGTGGAGTACTCGGGAAACCTTGTTTCCTAGTGGGCTAGGATCCCGTTAAATAACACACAATCTTGACTTTGGCCAACAAATTGTATGATAATTAACTAGGTAGATCTCTAAGATCAATTGGATCCCATCCAATTCCTAGATCCAGTAGGTGGACATCCAAGTCCGAAACATATATCATATATATGCCAATATATCCAATATATTGCCTAACATTTTTCCTCTGAATCAAATAAGCCTTGGCTTTGGCACAACAAACTTAGTGATCCCAGTTAAGCATAACCCATTGACCATGGAAAGCTTCGTAATCAATGTCGATGGACAAGAAGTGATCTTGACTTTGGCCAACAAATCACAACTTGGACAAGACACCAATATGGAACAAAGCCTTCATGATTCAAACACATCCTCGACGGACAAAGGCCTTGACTTTGGCCAACAAACCAATGCCAGTCTTGGATCTTGAGTAAGAATCACTCAATGGAAGGAAAAATGCTTAATATGATGTTGAGGGTTTTTCGCGTGCAATTGGCAACCAATTAATTATCTTTGTTAAGGTCTCATCATCATACACCCTTAAACATGCATTCTAAACACATAATAAGGCGTGTAAGTAAATAAATATAATAATGATATGCAGATGGATACTCAAACATTGTTCCTAGAACAAATCTCTCCATTTCCTCTCTCCCGCTAGCACAAGTATTACTTCTACCCGATTACACAACACTTCTAAAGAAACCTCATTTACATTGAGGGGAATAGGTGAGAAGAGAAATACAAAGAGTAATGAGGTAATAGGCTGGACACACAGGTCCAATTAATAAATCAAATTTATTACAACAATTTCCAAAATTGCCCCACCCATCTAATATCCATCTGATATACATTATTCATGCATCGCAACCATGTATTCACACAAGCATGTTATCAATCAATCTAATCCAATTAATTAATCTGAATATTAATGATCATCCAATGTTCAAACAATGATTTGATTTTGCGCGAGTCCAACTCGTTTTTCGAATAAGTACTCAAAGTACAAATTCTCGAATCAAATTAAACTACAACATTAAATCCAATTTAATTTGTATTTAATACTAATTCATTATTTAATTCCAAATTAAATATTTACACTTTTAATGTACCTTTTCGACTTAGATTCCAAATCTAATCGTTACGGGTCTCAAAGCCCAATTAACATCCAATGTCAATTTAATTTAAAGTCCAATGAGCTTTTAATTAATTTCTAAGGCATGTACTTTTGGTCAATATGGGTCAAACCCAAATACCAAAGCCCATTTAAGGAATCACCCTTATTTGCCAAGAAACCAATTTAGGCCCAATTAAAATATTAAAGGTCCATTAGTCATAATTGGACTTTATGGATGCGGTTTTG
The DNA here is from genome assembly GCA_019454045.1 of Zanthoxylum bungeanum. Lineage (NCBI taxonomy): Eukaryota > Viridiplantae > Streptophyta > Magnoliopsida > Sapindales > Rutaceae > Zanthoxylum > Zanthoxylum bungeanum. The sequence continues at coordinate 242,378 of SKCR01021011.1, forward strand.
GGCCCAATTGGATCCAACCAATTTAGCCTAAACCTAACTTGGTACAACCAAGCCCATTAGGCCCAATTACAACTTTAAGGCCCAATTCCAAATATAAGCCCAATTAATTAAATCACAAAATTCCAAATTTCATAACTTAATTAACCTAAGTGTATTGCCATAATTAATTACACAAATTAACATTTCCAAAAAACAAATTTGTACAATTATTATGCTCATTAACATCAAAACTTGTCCAACACATTTTAATAAAAAATCAATCATTTTCCATGCTAAGTAGTCACGGCATTTTGGGGTTTTTCATGTCCGATTCAGTTTCAATTCAATTAAATCCATAATCAACATTTCCCAAGTCATTTCAACTCATACAATGAATCAAACAACAAAAATCACCATGACATCTAGGGTTCATCCAATTCGGCCAAGCCTAAGATTTGGGCAAAAATTGATCCATTCAAATTTTGATGAAATTGATCCAATACAACTTCAATTAAACGTCATTTAAGCATACTCAATCAAGTAATTTTTTCAAATCATGCTCAAATACAATTTACCCAATTTTAACCCTAATAAAGTTTCATGCTCAATATTGGCTCAAGATACCATTGTTGGGTTTCTCTAAGGTCCCAAGGATCAAATCAAGCAATGAAAATACATGTGAATACATCAAAGAAGTTGCGGAATACTTACAATGATCGGTTTGGATGCGACGAAGAAAAAACTTTTCCTCCATGGTGATGAAGCTCTCGGCCAAGGTGGTCTTTGTGCTCCAAGTTAAATCTTCAAGCTCCAAGCTTTGTGATTCCATGCTCATGAAATTAGTTCCCTATGACCTTAGGATGACCCCTTTGTGTGCTAGTACTTCTTGATTTTGCAACAAAATCATCACTTTGCTTCTACCATGCTCACGGCATTTTGAAGAACAAAAGGGAGAAAGAATTTGGCCCTTGGCCGAAAACATAGGGAGAGAAAGAGATGAGGTTATTTTTCTTATTTTGTTTTCTTAAAACAATAATGAAAATCTATCACCAAAATTTGGTATTAGCCTTTCAAAAAGTCAACCAAAGTTTTGGCTCCAAATTTGCATTAAAAGCCCACACCAACTTCTATAATGAATAGTGACTGCATGTCACTCACCAAAAAGGTGACTTGACATCTATCACTAAAGTGACAAGTGATGTGACTCGCGATGTGACTTGCAGCCGCACTTGATTCAAAATCGAAGTGGCGTCGCAAACACATTCTGTGCTCGGTTTCGTTAATTCCAAATTAACGAATTTTCCATTGCGACGAAATTAAATCTAATTTAATTAAATAACTTTGCCTAGCAAAATTACTATTCTTGTCGCTAACGAATTAATTCTAAATTAACTCATTCGCCCGAATTAAAATCTAATTTTAATTCCACGTCGAAATCCAATTTCGTATAATATATCGAATATATTATTTTATCGATTAATTCCAAATTAATCATTCTCTCTCTTTAATTAATATTTTATCCCAGATAAAATATCTCCGTAATTAATCCCAGATTAATTTTCTCTCTCTTATAATTAATCCCAGATTAAAAAAGTGCGAGTCATACGTCATCGGTGAATCTTAGGGAAGCGGCCCATGAGATCCCCGGATATGTTGGCAGTAAATCCGGTCGTCGAACTATCCGAACACGTACGTACCTAGTACTACGTTTTTACCAATTTACAAGATAAAGTTGGCTTCTAGCAAAGCGTCATGCCTACCCAATTTTCCGGAAATATCCTTACAGGAATATGTGATCTATATCAGGCGTAGTATATATAGTATTGCGTATTTCGATCCAGTATCGGATGTCACGTGCAAGGCCTGGGGCTTGAATTGTGTCTGCCCCGTACGAAGCACATATCAGATCTCTGGTAACTAGTCTATATAATCGGATAAACATGACCTAGTCATAATATCCCGATAGATGCAGCATATAAGAGCACCAGTTCCGTATCCTACGTGATCATCATCTCCACTATGACTGGAGTGATACTTCCATCTGGACATCACACCCAATACACTATGATTCTCAATATACCCATAAGAGGCGTACACAAAACCTGTTAAATCCTTGGACGACCAAAACCAAAGTATATTGATTGTCGAAGTATTAGCGGTGCAAGTCTCAGGTTAAGACCAAATACACCTTCCCTAATTCGGACTTCCATAGACATATAGTCATACTACCAATGGAATTCCGAGGGGTCTATCCAGAGCGAAGCTGTTTCCCGTACCATCAGTAAACACAACCTCTTATTACACTTGCATGAGTATCATATACCCAAATATATGAGAAATATGCCGTTATGCTCCCACAACGCGCACAAGTGTAATACTAGTCTTTTACGCATTATCGATGTCCAATCTCGATAATACTCTGACTAGGGATATTTAATGATTAAACCTTTATGGATTGATACTGTCTCATATCATCTCAATCTGGAACTAATCATATAGACCTTCTATCATTTATACATCCTGGTAATCTAATTACAAATGAAAGAAGAGAAATTTCCTTTGTCACATAGTTAATTTGTACAACAACACCATGATCTGTACAAATAGTGATGCTATGAGTCATAACTGTCCAACAAATCTCTTATAATATTCAAATGAAAAGAAGTAACAAAATTACCTGAGTAGTTTGTGCCTGCAGCATGGCAGCTACAGGGTCCATTTTTCTCTTATAGAAAGCCTTGAAAATAGTAATAATATGAACTGCATAAACACCACCTGTTCCACAGTTGGCGAATATGGTTATCAACACATGTTCTTTTAGATTGAAAGGACCCGGATTCAATGAAAATGACCATTTGGTGAATGGTACTCGAATTGGTTATGAAGGAAGTGTTGCAGCCATTAGCCTTCCAAGCGAAAGCACAATTATCTGTGATGAAACTTGGCCTATACTTAGCTGATTTTGTCGATATCCAAAGAATCTGTTCAAGAAGGAAAGAATAACACATGTGTTGGAAAATGCTTATTATTGAGCATTTTGAGGCATAATTTTAAGCATGGTCCACTTCGTGTTAGTGGTTGTTTTTGAGTGATTCAGATACTACTTCGTGAGTAGTTCAGAATGGTATATTCATATGCTTAAAATGGTGCTTGGGTGAATGAGAAATTGTTGCTCAAAGTTCACCCATTGGTGTTGGAAAATAAAGAGAAGTTAGCTTATCCCACATAGGAAAGCTAGTAAGGGAAAATTGTGCTTATATATGATTGCTCATATGTAGATGGGTAAGATTATAAGGATAGAGGCTCTCTATGTGCGCGCGCAGGGGGGGTGCAAATCAAAAACCGAATAGGCTTGGCTCGTGTGCACCCGCGCGTCCTGCGTACACGAATGCCGGACCAAAATATGCGGGTCCGGCCTAGCCAATTTTTGCAAGCCTCCTATTTGTTTTTTCCAAGCTTTTGATGTTCCATAACAGTTAAATTAATTTTATTAATTAACTAGGTGGTTACATCATATGGAAAGTCTCCCACTAACTCAATTTAATTGGTATGTTAATTTCTTTTTTAATGGGGAGGTGTATTTCATTTTTTTTTTTTGGGTTGAATACATAAAACAAGTTTTAAGTTTTTCTTTTTAGAGAGTTCAAGCACTTCGGTTGTTCGTTGCAGTCGAATTTGTGGTGCCCAATTTCCTCTATTTTCTGTTGTATCATGGGAAACAGACGTCTCGCGTTCTACTGCACCAATCGGTAGGGGACAAATTTGTTTTAAGGAGATTGTTGCCGCATCAACAAGCCTCAGAATTCTCTCGGTTTGCGCTGTCTTCGTCGCTGTTTTTTCACTATTTCGTTGCTGCTCCGCTGGGACTGATTTACTGATTTCTCGTTCTCTGTCTGCGCTTGTCCTATTGCTGTTCTATTACTTGTGCTGTTCTTAATTGTATCACTGTTTTTAATTGAATCTTTTGTGTTCGGTTTACTGTTTGTTCAAAGTCCGTTGTAAGAACACAGTAACCAAATAAGTTGTAATAGTCTTAAAATAAATTCGGTCTGTGGATATGGAAAACAGTCCAAACACAGTTGATCCGAATGTGGCAGCCTCATCGGCTGGCCAAAATATTGTGGCAGTCTCTGTGGCTGGCCAAACTATTGTGGCAGCCTCTTCGGTTGGCCAACATGCTTCAGCCTCCGGGCTTAATATGGCAGCCTCTGTGGCTGGCCAAGGTGTTGCTGCCTCTGTGGCTAGACAACCTATTGGACATGTGAGCCATGTCAATCCTGCTGCGGAAAAACCTGAAAAATTTAGTGGTCAGAATTTCAAACGGTGGCAATAGAAAATGTTTTTCTACTTGACCACGTTGAATCTTGCTAGGTTCTTAAAGGAAGATGCTCATGTACCCAAAGAGGGTGAGAATGACATTCAAGTGATAAGTGCCATCGATGCTTGGAAACATTTTGAATTCCTATGTAGGAATTATGTGCTGAATGGGCTGAGTTATTCCTTGTACAGTGTGTACGCCGGAATGAAAACAACAAAAGGGCTTTGGGAATCTTTAGATCAAAAATATAAAACTGAGGATGCCGGTACTAAGAAATTTGTCGTAGGCCGTTTCCTAGATTTTAAGATGGTTGATTCCAAAACTGTGTTAAGTCAAGTACAAGAATTGCAAATTATTCTAGCAGAAATTCATGCTGATGGGATGGTTTTAAGTGAAACCTTCCAAGTAGCCTCGATAATTGAAAACCTACCACCTGGTTGGAAAGATTTCAAGAATTATCTAAAGCATAAGTGAAAAGAAATGAGCATTGAAGACTTGGTTCTTAAGTTTAGAATTGAGGAAGATAACAGAGTATCTGACAAAAGAGGAATAACTCATGAGGCCAAAGCAAATGTTTTTCAACATGGCCATAAGAACAAGAACCCTAAGAACAAAGGGTCAAAGATGGGCCCTAAAGGAGGAGTTTCCAAGAAATCCAAATTTCAAGGAAGATGCTTCAACTGTGACAAAATGGGTCACAAGTCTTCTGAGTGCATACTGCCAAATAAGAAAAAGAATCAAGATGCTAATGTGATGGAAAACATGACTCAAGATGTTTCAGGCATTAACCTTTCAGCTGTGGTTTCTGAGGTGAATCTAGTGGGTTCTAACTCAAGAGAGTGGTGGATTGACACTAGTGCCACTCGACATGTGTGCTCGAATAAGAGCATGTTTTCTTCATGTGAGCCTACTGGTAATGGGGAAAAAATATACATGGGAAATTCAGCAACATCTGAGATTGAAGGTCAAGGCAAGGTGATTCTGAAGATGACCTCTGGGAAATAGTTGACTTTGAACAACGTTCTGTATGTACCAGAAATACGGAAGAATCTTGTGTCTGGATCACTTCTGAACAAACATGGATTCCGGATGGTTTTCGAGTCTGATAAAGTAGTTTTGACTAAAAATGGAATGTATGTGGGAAAAGGATATGTAACTGATGGGCTCTTTAAGCTCAATGTAATGGTTGTTAAACCAAAAATATCAATAAAGCTAGTTCTTCTGCTTATATTGTTGAGTACTCTAAATTATGGCATGGTAGATTAGGACATGTTAATTTTAATTCATTGCGGAAATTAATTAACATGAATCACATTCCCAATTTTAAAATTGATAATAAACATAAGTGTGATACTTGTGTTGAGGCAAAACTAACTAGATCATCCTTTTATAGTATTGAAAGAAACTCTGAACCACTTGATCTAATTCATACCGATGTATGTGATTTTAATTCAATACAATCGAGAGGCGGTAATAAATATTTTATTACCTTTATTGATGATTGCACAAGATTTTGCTATGTGTATTTGATGAAAAGTAAGGACGAAGCTATAGAGAAATTTATTCTCTATAAGAATGAAGTTGAGAACCAACTGAATAAAAGAATTAAAGAGTTAAGAAGTGATCGTGGTGGTGAGTATGTTTTTCCTTTTGAATCACTTTGTGAACAAAATGGAATCATACATCAAACCACAACTCCTTATTCACCTCAATCTAATGAGATTGCAGAACGAAAGAATCATACCTTGAAAGAGATGATGAACGCTATGTTAATCAGCTCTGGCTTACCTCAGAATACGTGGGGAGAAGCTGTTTTATCAGCTAATTACCTTTTAAATAAGGTACCACGGAAAGAAGCTGAGAAAACTCCTTATGAAATGTGGAAAGGAAGAGTACCTTCCTATAAATTCCTATGAGTGTGGGGGTGTCTTGCCAAGGTAGTCATTCCTCCACCTAAGAAGGTAAAGATATGACCAAAAATTGTTGATTGCATTTTCATAGGATATGCACATAACAGTAATGCTTATCGATTTCTTATGTATGAGTCTAATATACCAGATATTCACAAGAATACGATAATGGAGTCGAGGAATGCATCCTTTTTCGAATGCGTTTTTCCTTGTAAAACTAATTCGAATTCAAAAGTGCACAAACGGGCACATGAGACTATCATTGAAGATAGTCAGGACTAAGAACATATATATGTTCCAGAGGATCAAAAAGTTGTTGAACTTGAACCAAGACGTAGCAAAAGAGCTAGAACAGAAAAATCATTTGGTCCAGATTTTCTGACATTTTTGCTAGAAAATGATCCTCAAAGCTATAACGAAGCTGTAAGGTCAGCTGATGGTGCTTTGTGGAAAGATGCCATCAATAGTGAAATTGAATCCATCTTACAAAATCACACCTGGGAGTTAGTGAATCTTCCTCTAGGATGTAAACCTTTAGGGTCCAAGTGGATTTTCAAAAAGAAAATGAAAGTAGATGGATCAATTGACAAGTGCAAAGCAAGACTTGTAATTAAGGGTTACAGACAACGTGAAGATCTTGATTACTTTGATACTTATTCTCCTGTAACGAGAATAAATTCCATAAGGATGATACTAGCGATTGCAGGTTTGCGCAATCTTGAGGTACATCAGATGGATGTGAAAACAACCTTTCTGAATGGAGATTTAGATGAAGAAATCTACATGGAACAACCTGAAGGCTTTATAGCTCCAGGACAAGAAAAGAAAGTCTGTAAGTTAGTTAAATCCTTGTATGGATTGAAACAGCCTCGAAACAGTGGCATAAAAAGTTTGATGACACCATGTTGACAAATGGTTTCAAAATCAATGAATGTGATAAATGCATTTATGTCAGAGAGACAGAAGTTGGCTATGTCATTTAGTGTCTCTACGTTGATGACATACTGATTGTCGGAAGTAATGTTAAAATGGTAAAATCCACCAAGAATATGCTGAAATCTAAGTTTGACATGAAAGACATGGGTCTAGCAGATGTCATTCTGGGAATAAAGATCTCGAGAAGTTCAGATGGACTTATTTTTGATCAGTCGCACTATATGGATAAAATTCTTGGTAAATTCAACAATGATGATTTTGCTGTGGCAAGAACTCTTTTAGATGTGAGTCTACATCTATCAAAGAATGAGGGAGAGGGTATATCTCAAATAGAATACTCTAGAGTGATCGGGAGTTTGATGTATCTATCGAGTTGTACAAGGCCTGACATAGCCTGTACAGTAAACAAGCTCAGCAGCTATACGAGTAATCCAGGGGTTGATCACTGGAAAGCAATAGTGAGAGTACTTAGGTACCTACGTTTTACTCGTACTTATGGGCTGCACTATCATAGATATCCAGCTGTAATCGAAGGATACAGTGATGCAAACTGGATATCTGACATGAAAGACTCAAAATCTACCAGTGGCTATGTGTTTACACTAGCAGGTGCAGCTATATCATGGAAGTCCTCCAAACAGACTGTGATAGCCAGATCTACAATGGAATCAGAATTCATTGCATTAGATAAGTGTGCTAAAGAAGCAGAATGGCTGCGAAATTTTCTAGAGGATATTCCAAGTTGGCCTAAGCTAGTGCCAACGATTTGCATTCATTGCGATAGTCAATCTGCAATTGGAAGGGCACATAACAATATGTATAATGGTAAGTCTAGACATATTCGTCGTAGACACAATACCGTTAGACAATTACTCTCTACTGGAGTTATTTCGATTGACTATGTAAAGTTAAAGGATAACATTGCGGATCCACTAACCAAGGGTTAATCAGAGAGTTAGTTGTGAAATCATCGAAGGGAATGAGACTAAAGCCCATTAGATAAATGTTTATTACGAAGGAAAACCCAACCTTGTTGACTGGAGATCCCAAGATCTAGGTTCAATGGGACAACCTACTCGTAAAAGACATAATTGGTTTACTGTGGGGGTTACCCTCTAGTCCATTCCTATGATGAAATGAAACAATGATGCTCGTATGGATAAAGGTTAAGCAAAGGCTTTTAATGATTCTTATGCGTCGGGAGTCCGAGCAGAGTAATACGAGCTACTCTTAAATAAAAATCACCTATGTGAGAGAGAAGTGGGGCCGCTTCAAAGGGAATTGTACGGGGCTGAATTCTTAGAAACTCTTGCAGAACCAGGTAGATGTTCATGGCCAAAATGAACATAATAATGAGAACTCAGATGTGTTAGGTATAATATCTGTGTGATATATGTTTTTCATTTACATGAACGGCAGTACAGTTCAATGACATCGTGTCCACTGTCAGCTAGTAAATGAGATATATTTTCACAAGGGAAGTTTCAAAGGCTGATGCCTACCTATCCTATGCAGGTTTGTTGAACCGTTGAACTCTTCAAGGTCAAAATAAAATATTTTTATAATAATTTTATTTGACGTTTTTCGCCAATTTCATTCATGTGTGGGATTGTTGGAAAATGCTTATTATTGAGCATTTTGAGGCACAATTTTAAGCATGGTCCACTTCGTGTTAGTGGTTGTTTTTGAGTGATTCGGATACTCCTCGTGAGTAGTTCAGAATGGTATATTCATATGCTTAAATGGTGCTTGGGTGAATGAGAAATTGTTGCTCAAAGTTCACCAATTGGTGTTGGAAATAAAGAGAAGTTAGCTTATCCCACATAGGAAAGCTAGTAGGGAAATTGTGCTTATATATGATTGCTCATTGACCGGCGTAAACACACACGTATAACGCAAGCGTACGTATCGTTCAAGTAGTATAAAAAGTATCGATCCCACGAGGACTTAATACCTAAGTTATTAATTTATGAGGTTAAATGATTACTAGTATCTAACAGGTTGTTTAACTAATTTGAAATAGCGACGATTCTAAATTTAAAGACAATAAAATAAAATTTTATTGAAAAGATATTTTGAGAAAATTCAATATTAAAACTATCTAGGGTTGTGATTTATTCCAATATTATATAAAGATAAAGTGGTTATTTTATAATTGGGTAATATATTGATTTATTAACCAGAAACACTAATTTATGTAAAAGCCTCTTCCGATGGTCAATTACAAATACCTAGTATAATCCAATTGAACCATATGTCTATGTCAACCAAATTACCTAGATTCATTACGATTAAGTTCCAATTAAGACTACCCCCCCCCCGCCCGACAGGTATATTCCTATCCTGTAAGGAAATCTATTGAAAGGGTTATCTATCCTTAAGGAAGATCGTGGCTATTGAATCTAAGGTCTTAAACTTAAAATCCCTATGTCTAGTTCATTTTAAGTTTACCTAGTCAATTTAATTAATGGCCAGTTAATTAAAGAGCATTAAGATTAAGACTCAATAAATAAATCTTTATATTACCCAAATTATAATCTAACCCTTATAACCCGTGACATTGAATTTCATCACAACCCTAGATATTAACTTAGTTATGACACATAGCTAGGGCTGATAAAAACTTGAAAATAAAAGACATAAACTGGTGAAAAGTAATTGCGATAATGAAAATGCTGAAGAG